>RHDT01000108.1:0-277880 GCA_004000165.1 Taphrina sp. SM11 | reverse complement strand
TGTGGAATCTGCTGAAGCGACTTGTTTGGAGGAAGTGGATATCACAAAAGCGCAACGTGAACAAGAGTATTCCTAATGAGGATCTCGAAAATCTTGTGAAAGAAGCTTGGGTCAGTATGGATCCTGCCCATTTGAAGTTGTTGGTGGAGAGCATGCCTAGAAGGATAGAGGCAGTGATTAGTGCGAAAGGTGGTCATACAAAATATTGAGTTTTTTCGCTACCGTAACAATTCGCCCCGCACTATTGTAAGGTGCTGAGATGGTTCGGTGCATCTGTAGGTTGAGTTCGGCAACTTCGCCTGTTTCGCAAAGACGAAACAGTAAAGCGAGCACATGATTTATATTTTCCAGAGTCATCCACGGATGTGCAGAATGTTGGCGCCAATATTTACAGCAACCTTGCAGATATTTTCAACTGTTACGATGTTGCAGCAGAAGTACTACAACAACTGAACGTGATGATTGCCAAAATTCGGCTTTGTCAAATTCGATGGCTTGAATTGGCCCTGTGACTGAAATGTCGAGGCAAAATCATGTCAGGAGCAGTGTGTTGGGATTCCTAGGTGAAGGATTATCAAAGTGATTCGATCTGATCAGCACTTCGCAAAGCTACTGTATCGTACAGTACAGTACAGTATACCATGTCCCTAATTTCCTGCCTTGCCGTCCACATCTGGAAAAAGGATATGGAGGTACGGAAATCGACTATCGCGATATCTACCCGAAGCTACTGTGAATCCTGATATCGAAATATCAAAATATCTTGGCAAACATGCGGGCCCTTAAAGAAAAACTTCGTGAAATAGCGCATGTTCGCCGCTTGTTCTGGACCTGGTCAAGCAAGATTATCAGCAGGGATCAGTATCTCATGTTTGGTCGTGATTGATCGGGCGCCCAGCGTCTCTGGGTAATTCCTTGAGCCTGATCAATGCCCCCTGCAACCCAGCATGTTGCTCATAACCTGCAAGCCGTTGAGAAGCCCTTGCAATGCAATTTGTAAGAGCATAATAAAGCTCAGATTTCGGTTTCCCGTGGCTTTGTCCTCAGTGCGTGCAAAATGAACTTGCAAGTCCTGGACTTTTCGACATGAGCAGGAATGCTAAAATTCATATTCAGAGTGAAGACATAACAGAAGTATCTATAAGTCTAATTGATGGATTCCGGTCGACTGTGACAAACTCCAAAATCGCTTCACGACGATACTCAGAGAATTCTAGCGCTGAATCATTACCAGCCACCAACTGCTGACAAAGGAAGGCAATCTCAAGGATGAACTATCGTCGAATTTCGTGTTGGGCATCTGGTGTGCTACTGGGACAATCATCGATGTCCAAGACATTGATATGTTCTGTGCACAATGTTGCATTGTGCATGACAAGGCATCATTTGCAGATCTTCGGCTGCCTTCAGCAGCTCAATATACCAAGTACTGACCGTTTCGGCAACCTCTGACGATGATTGTCTAGCACTCTTATCGAGTGCATAATTCCGCATTGGGCTGCCATCAATGGAAGACTCCGACAGACCGCTTTCCGACAAGAGTTATTGATCCAAGTCCCCTAGGCCATCAATCGAACATTGCTTTGTGAAAACTCGATGCAATTCGTTATGATACACATGCTCTCCAGTCTCGTTATTCTTGTCTGCATCTTGCAGCTACTGATGTGCCGTCACTAAATCTTGGTGTTGTACACGAGATAATATTATGAAAGCTTCTTTTAGAAAGTATCTTCGGAAGACATACCACGATATTCTTTCCTTTGATGGCCGTGGCTTCGCAAAGTGTGACTTGTTGCCGGCTGAAGGAGGCCTCTGTGGGATTACAAGGGCAGAGACTGCTTGCCGATATAAACTGTTGTTACTGAATTGCTAGAGCTTTTCGCAGGACCCGGCGTGTCAGAAGATTAGAGCTAGAGAGCCAACCCGACGACATTTTGAAGACTTGCCAAAGTACTCCGTCCTTGCTTGGTTGAGACGATATAGAGCCAACATGACCAATCTATATTCATCGACCGGCAAATTAGTTTAGGAGATTACAGCATCAGCAGCAGCTTATCGAGAACAAAAGCTCTAAATATTCTCAGATCGATCCGACGACTGCCAGGTCATTCCTCACAGCTAAAGCAGGAATTGACATCGAGATGTAGGTCATAAGTTTTCATTTGCCACATCGTCGCCCTTGCAGATATGGGAATGTAGCCGGACGAAACGCGCAATGTGTCGCTCTCATCTTCGATCTCCCTTTCGCACAGGGCCTTGGGGCTCATACCTCGGTGCGAGAGCCAAGTCAGTCGACTGCTCATTCAACATACGCCGAATTTCTCTCCAGAACATATGCTACTCGACTCTCCGTAATGTGAACCCTTCTGAAGCTTAGCTTGTAGTTAAGCAACCTCTTGTTTCGTGTGGTCCGATAGTATACACATATTGTACCTGACTTGCTATAAGTAGGTCCAGCTTGGTTGTAGATATGTCTACGCTACGCAAGCAAAAATCTGACAACCTGATGAGCCTTGATGCATTTATTCCATTGGCTACCCAAGAACATATCGTGCATGTATCATGTGCCGATCTTGCAAGACTCCTGTTAACGAATGTTAGTGCGAAGAGATCAACTGGAGATCTATGCAGGTGGCACGAATGCCAATGACAATGATATCGAACAGAGTGTGCAACCGACGCGTGAAGCGGCACGAAGCAGGTTGCAGTGCTATCGAAAACACTATGTTCATGTGTGATTTACTTGGCGTAGATCTGGTTGTGGAGACTTCGACGCTGTGCCATGTGTAGAGCAGTGCAGATTCACAAGTGGGGCAGTAGCTTCAGATTTCATTGAGCCTTCTGGCTTCAAGTGAATGGTAACATGATTTTTCGAGTCACAGAGAAGGCTAAGAGTCGATGTTCTTGTATCACATTCGGTAGTCGCGTTACCAGACTAATATCACTTTGCTGAACCCCACCATCTCAGTCCAGGCCGTACTGTAGCACTAGCTCGAGAAGCACGGCAACTAGATGAGGATGATACCATGATACACGTACTTGCACTGCAACCTGGTGCACGTGTTTTTCTTCTAGTCAATCAAGTGCGTTTCATGGAATTTGGCTGGCTCTAGTCAATGGCTAATCGCAGGTAATACCAGATGGTATTGTAGAGCATTATGATAACGTGATCCAAATTGCTAGCAAGTACATATTCCCTGCAGTTCCCAAAGCCCAAGCATTGCTACTTCAGGTACCCGTGTCAAAAAAAGGACGCTCTCTTTCTTCTCTTTAGTAGCCTGAGTGTGCTCAGGGCTAAGAGCAGATTTAAGGACTGCGTATTAGCGCTGCCCGCTGTTTTTACTTTTGAACGTACGAAAGCGATATGCCTGTAAAGCTGAGTCTCATCTCTCCTGCAGAAGAAGCTCAAAGCCTTAGATTTCAAGTGCCGCTCTTGACATGCACAGATATCTACGTATCGCAAGAAATCTCGTAATAGAGATCAGGATACATATATTAGATTGCGAGCCTTTGTGGTTCGGTGAACAGATGACCAGGGAATTACTTGTACTAGCAAAGCCTATCGTATTAGAGAGAATCGCAGCGGAGCGTGAAAACAGAGCAAACAAGAAAAAGGGGAAGCCAACAAAGGATACTCTGCAAGCCAGTACGTCGCAATACTGCTTGAAATCGTGTAATAACCGTGTATAGGTGACTTCTCAGCAACCATGTTCTTCAAAGAAATCGAGAACAAACACAATATCGTCAGAACACAAAATAGCATGTTGTTCGTGGAAGATGATCAGCCAATTGATCGATCCGGCAGGGCCTCTCGGGATAGCTCTCCTCTATTCATCAATTCGGATTTTGATGAACAGGAGCAAGCAAACATCAAACCACGATTAAAGACCGAGTATAATGGCTTCAGTGTTCATGAAGATACCTTATGGTTCATCGTTAGTAGAAGACTGCATAATTCAGTCACTGAACAAGAGCTAGGTGTGGCTGATTTTTGGGTGCCAATCCTTGAAAGGTCTACGGAGAAAGTAACAGGCTTTTCGTAATGTGGAGAAATTTATCTGGTCCATTTTCGTTCGCATTCGCAGCTGAAAGGCGCCTTCCCCATTGAATCCACTGACCGATTATACCAAGATGCGCCTTGATCAAAAATATGAATGAGATCAAACGAGGCCTACTCTGATATTCGAATTTTCTAAATTTGTTGTGAAATAAGAGCGGTGTGTTACACAATGCAAAAGCTTTCGGCTAGAAGAACGAATGCGCCGTCTACGCCGAGCCCTGAAACACGACAAGAACGATGGAACAATTAAATTTTGTGGTGTCCATAACCGCTTTTTTTATCATCAGCAGGTGCACAATATACAAATCCCACGCTCTATTCAAATGAGTCGCCTCCCGATCCGAACATGTCGGACATACAACCACTAACGACACCTGCCCTTAGGACTTAGACATACGTGTGAATATCTCCTATGTGTATAGTCTTGTGACGACATTCGCTTTTGCCATCTATAGTCGCGCCACACAAGACTCAAACTTGCTAGATGAATCACGCAGGATGGTGCCTCAGATCTCGCGGAGGGAAGTGCTTACATAGCCTCATTCACAGACAGTCAAGGGGAGTTCGTCCAATATCTACCACTTCGAGTGAGACCAACTTCCCAGAGGTACCGTCTGCACAACAGATACTTCTAGGACTGTCCAAAGGAGATGCAGAGACACTTCGCTGGCAACGGAACATAGGAATCAGTGCGCACATCGATTCTGGTAAGACTACATTCACAGAAAGAGTACTCTTTTACACAGGTCGCATAAAAGATATTCACGAAGTGCGGGGGAAAGACAATGTCGGTGCGAAGATGGATTCAATGGATCTGGAAAGAGAGAAGGGAATAACCATACAATCAGCAGCCACATATTGTGATTGGAAGAAGGTACATGACAACAGTCCACGAACTTACCATATCAATATCATCGATACACCTGGGCATATTGACTTCACTATCGAGGTAGAAAGAGCTTTGAGGGTTCTCGATGGAGCGGTTCTCGTCTTGTGTGCTGTATCTGGAGTACAGAGTCAGACAATTACAGTAGATCGCCAAATGCGGCGGTACAATGTGCCGCGTATATCCTTCATCAATAAGATGGATCGGATTGGAGCAAACCCGTGGAAAGTGGTCGAGCAGATAAATCAGAAACTTCGCATCCCTGCCGCAGCATTGCAGATCCCTATAGGAGCAGAAGATGAATTCAGTGGTGTTGTTGACTTGATTCGCATGAAGGCCATCTTCAATGAGGGTCCTAGAGGTGTTGATGTGAGAGAAGAAGAAGTCCCTGATGATCTCGTCTCTTTCGCGACAGAGAAACGAAAGCTACTTGTCGAAACCTTGGCAGATGTTGATGACGAGATTGCAGAGTGCTATTTGAATGAAACGACACCTAGCGAATCACAATTGCGAGCCGCTGTGCGAAGGGCTACTGTCAGTAGAGCCTTCACACCTGTTCTGATGGGTTCTGCTTTAGGTGATACTGGTGTTCAGAACGTTTTAGATGCTGTGTGTGACTATCTGCCAACTCCAGCAGAGGTCGAAAACATTGCTTTAGATCTACACAAAGGAGAGGCATCTGTACAACTTATGCCGCGCAGCGATCAGCCCTTCGTCGGGCTCGCCTTTAAATTAGAAGAGGGAAAGTACGGGCAACTGACCTATTTAAGGGTATATCAAGGTTCATTGAAAAGAGGTAGCATGATCACAAACACGAAAACAGGCAAGAAGATCAAAGTCCCCAGGTTGGTTCGCATGCACTCGGCTGATATGGAGGATGTGGAGTCGGTCGGGTCCGGAGAGATATGTGCCATGTTTGGCATCGATTGTTCCTCTGGGGACACATTCACGGATGGCCAATTGTCGTACAGTTTGTCCTCAATGTTCGTGCCAGAGCCTGTGATCTCACTATCATTATCGCCTAAAGGCAAAGAAACAGCAAATTTTAGCAAAGCCTTGAACAGATTTCAAAAGGAGGATCCAACATTCCGAGTCCATGTTGATGATGAGAGCAAGGAGACTATAATTTCTGGCATGGGTGAGTTGCATCTCGAGATCTACGTGGAGAGGATGAAAAGAGAATATGACGTGAACTGTTCAACTGGCCAGCCTCGTGTCGCTTTCCGCGAAACCATATCCGATAGGGCTACATTCAGTTATACCCACAAAAAACAATCTGGAGGAGCCGGACAATACGCGAAGGTTGAAGGATATATTGAACCAATGGAAGCAACGGAGAACGCTGAAGGCAACAAAATCGATATCGAATTCGAGAATCGTGTCACGGGTGGAACAATCCCAAATGGCTTTATTGTAGCTTGTCAGAAAGGATTTATGGACGGAGTAGAGAAAGGATTCCTCCTTGGCCATCGAGTTAATGGTTGCCGTATGGTCCTTGAGGACGGTGCGGCACATGCAGTGGACAGTTCGGAATTGGCATTCCGTTTGGCGACGGTGAATGCATTCAAGGAGGCATTCAGTAAAGCCAGACCAACCGTACTAGAGCCTATTATGGACGTGCATGTTACGGCGCCCAACGATTTTCAAGGATCTGTCGTCGGCGGCCTGAACAAGCGTAAGGCTACCATAATAGATACAGATATCGGAGCTGAAGAATTCACTATCAAAGCCGAGGTATCTCTAAGTATGTAAAGATCTGAGCCCAAATGTTCCGAACTCATCATCGTAGACAGCATGTTCGGTTATAGCACGTCGATCAGGCAGGAAACTCAGGGAAAGGTATGTTAGTTTGCTTACCTAGTGGCATCTACTGATCGTTCAGGGCGAATTCACCATGGAGTACATGAAACACAGTCCTGTACCAGCATTTGTGCAGTCAGAGCTGATAGCTGAACACATCAAGAAACTGAAGACCAAGGCTTCATAAAGTACAATGGAAGCATCTGCCACCCAGGCTAGTCTGCGGTCAATAAAGTCAATAATTGACAAAGATTGACCAAGCGGATTTGGACATGCCCTATTCAAGTCTGTACCATAGTATAGACAGAATGATCAATGTTCCGGAGAATCCTTATGAAGTGTGCGTTGATGTCCCCAATTCAAGTTTAAATAGTATAGCTGTGCTCTGATTGAGTACGCTTGCGTTCTTCAATTCGACCCTAGAGGCATTGCCCAGTGCGAGCGGTTCGGATTCAGACAGAACGGGAAGTTGCCGTGAATCCAATTGTATGTGGGGAACATGACTCATTCACTCGCCTTGAACACAAGCTCCATCAATTTCACCAAACTGTACAAAAGCATTGATACGGAAGAGGCCCCATCACTGAGCTTGACTAGTATCTCGTTCTACCGACTGAGTGCGGTTGCATATAAAATGAGGCTGGGAAAGGGATTGGGCATCAACAGTCTGCTAGATACTGATCTCTATAAATTGACAAGTGAGTAGAACTTCCAGTAAACCAATTCCACAATGATCAGCTTGAGTGGAGTCAATAGGCGTGACCGAACTGACTAGATAGTGCAAGCTGCGATACTGGTAAGTACTGGAACATTACAATCGCACGATTTAATCAGCAGCAACACTTTCCCGAGGTCAAGGTATCTTACAAGTTTTATAACCGTGGCAATCAGAGTTTAAGTCAGACTGCTTTTCAATGGTTGCGAGACTCAATCTTGCAATTGGCAATGCTTCGTGTAACTGAGGAAGAACTCAATTTTCTGAAGAACAGATGCCCTTATCTTCAGACTGAGTACATAGACTTCTTGCGGAAGTTCAATTTCGATCCGAAGACTGAGGTTGCTATGAGTTACGATGAAAGCACATCTGCTATCTCTATCGACATAAGTGGGCTCTGGAAGAACACGATTCTATATGAAGTCCCTCTGCTGTCCTTGGTCAGCGAGTCTTACTTCTTATTTGATGATACAGACTGGGACCATTCTGAACAAATCGATCGTGCTTATCAGAAAGCTGTTGCTCTCATAGAGTCTGGGTGTTCTTTTGCAGAGTTCGGCACCCGGCGTAGACGAGATTATACAACGCAAGATTTGGTCATGCAAGGGATATGCTCAGCACTTAAGGATAAAGGAAGTTCGTGCCTTACCGGAACATCGAATGTGCACTTTGCCCACAAGTATGACGTTAATCCGGTCGGGACGGTACGATCATACGAAGCTTCATCTGGATTTGTACTCATAAATGTTGTAGGTAGCTCATGAATGGTTCATGGGAACTGCTGCAATCACTGGCGATTATCTACATGCCAACAGGCTCGCGCTACTCAAGTGGAGATGTACCTATGGTGAACAGCTTGGCATTGCGCTCACTGATACCTTCGGAACCGATGCCTTCTTGCGCGATTTCGATAGCAAATTAGCTCATCAATTTGCCGGTGTCCGTCAGGACTCTGGTTCTCCTGAAGCGTTTGCAGGCCGTATGGTGCAATTTTACCTGGATCGAGTGAGTGTCACAAAGTTTCCAACTTCATCGACATCAGGTTGAATAATTTAGGGCATTGATCCTGCTGACAAGACAATCGTCTTCAGCGATGGACTGAATGTAAAGCGCTGTCTTGAGCTACAATCACTGTCTCGTGACCTGGGCATCAAATGTAGCTTCGGCATCGGGACATTCCTGACGAATGACTTCATGAGCAAGACCTCAAAGAATAAATCACCTGCTTTAAATATTGTCATCAAACTGTCGTCAGCAGATGGTCGTCCGGCAATCAAGATTTCAGACGAGGCAGGAAAGAACACGGGCAATATGACACTGTTGGAGAATGTAAAAGCAATATTGCGAAGATCTGAACAACATAATCAATCCCAAATAGTAAACCAATGAATCACGAATATCGTCCATAATGCAGTATGCACGAGTCATAAGCTGCGATTACTAGCAAAGTAATCATTTCAATCCTATCTGCTCTAATAAAGCTGGAAATGAATTTGTTGAGTTTGTTCGCTTTGTGTAGCAATAGAGAACAACTTCTGTTCCAAGTGCTAGGCCCACTAACGACACTAGGATTTATGTATGTCAGATACAGAACAGAGATTTCCAGGAATCGAAATCTAGAATCGAGAGAATGCCTTGACACCTTCTGAGTGTCGGTCAACTCGAAGAACGTTGAAGCGGACGGTTTTAGACAGAGGTCGGCACTGTCCTACGGTGACGATATCACCATCATTGACTCGGAAGCATGGTGATGCATGAGCAGAGAAATTCTTATGTCTCTTTTCGTAACGTCTGTATTTAGGAACAAATTGCAGGTACTCTCGTCGCACGACTAACGGATCATCAGGAATTGTTAGAAGTTTAAGAAAAGCATATTACCAATTGTTCGTGCCATTTTGGTCGAAACTACAGTTCCGGTCAAGATTCGTCCTCGAATGGAGACGTCTCCGACGAAAGGGCATTTCTTGTCGATGTATTCACCGTTGATAGCCTCTCGCGGAGTCTTGAAACCAAGGCCAACCTCCTTGAACCATCGCTTTGGCTTGGAACCTGATTTTCGTGATTGCTTAGAATTAAGGAAGATGTTAGGTTGCTTCTGGAAGGCTGTGTGCGCCTGAACCACCAATTCGCCGGACATGTTGTATACTACTCGGAGGGGATAAAGGTAGAGCTGTGTTCAAGTATCACTCTTCACAAATCTTTGCAACAATTGCCAGTCCTGTAGAACCACACTTTGATCTGAGCCGAATGCAAAAGTGGCGCCCTCACGTGCAGACGGTTCAGCTAGCCAGATGAAAAAAAGCAGTCTACATTTTGTGCTATCGGAAGCCCTAGTCAAACTAGAATTTGGCAACCCAAAAATGATCCGGGGAGCGTGAGCGAGCTTGGGACACGTGAGCAGGAATACGGGAGACACTGCATGGATATTAGAAGGAAAATCCCGTGAGATGATCGAACTTTGCTAATCATACTCAGGAATTGACAAGCAGTCTATGATTGATATCTTAAACTTTCTTTACAATTTCTCATATTTCACATATGTCTTGACTGTATAAATTCGGCACGGACATCCAAATGCTTCAGAGTCTCGTTTGTGGTGACCAATGCATTAAGCGGGTAAAAGTGAAGCTTTCCGTCCTCAGTCAGAAGTAAGTAGAGTGAAGCCGACTTGACACATTAAGTGATCACGGTTGTGTCGTGTCAGCGTTGGACTCAGAAGCCTCTTGAAACGTTGAACGTTAAGTCTGTGATAAATTGCAATTGGTTACTCTACATACTTCGACATCGACCAGTGTATTTAGAATCGTCACGTTCCGAAGTCAAGCCCGAGATCACACAATAAAGCATAAATGTCGCGCTCACAGAAAGTCATGATACCACCGATTGTAGGTGAATTGTAACACTGTCTCGTATGTTCAGAGAGCTGATTCTCGCAGAATGCAATCTTTGGGTTTTTGCAAAAATCGGTCCCTGTCAAAATATGGTTGTTCGAACAGACCGCATCGAGAATCGAGGGCCAGATTCGCGGATTCGATGAATTCATGAATCTTGTCGTGGATGATGCAGTCACGATTGAAGAAACCGCAGAGGATAAGGAACAAATTCGACGCGCTCTCGGCAGAATACTGCTGAAGGGAGACAATATCAGTCTGATACAGGCTATACAATAGCAAGGTGAACAAAACATAAGATAGAAACATGAGCCTACAGGGTACCTGGAAAGTCATATGGGTTTACTAGCCAGCGCGGATCAAGTTCCGCACACAGTCTCATGGACTGACTTTCCAATACACTGACTCGCTGTCGCTCGCTCAAAGCACAATGTATGGCAGGCCAAAACTGCGAAGAAATAATGAGCTTTACACGATCGGATACTGACATGCAGATCACAGTAGAGGTTGAAACAGATTTTGACTCGGTCGTGGAATGGCTCGAGCTTTGTAGCCACTCACGCGGATAGAACCTGTGAAAAAACTATTGTCTACAAACAAGAATTCTAGTCACCACAAATCTCGCCTGTCCGTAAGTACACAAATTTAGCTTAAGATGGAAATGCGACCATGAGTAGTGATTCAATAGCGGTCAGACCTTGACACATATCTAGTATAGAGCATTTAGCCTTGAAATTGTATTGCCATTTTAGCTGCCTTGGGTGTGGACTTTTCGTATAGATCAATTGGAATGAAGCCAATGTAAGATACGTTACCAAACCCCCCAAAATAGTAGAGCTCTTCAATGTTTAAGGTATAGAAAGAAGAAGCGTGCACATCTCGGCCTGGCGCGACAACTTCTGCATCCGGATGTCTTGAAAGATAACACTGTTCGAGCCGTTTCTGCTCGTGCTTGCTTGTAATATGCTCGGGATCTGCAACAAGATACATTCGTGCATGCTGCAATGGTGCGTCATATGAGTGGTCTCTCAACGATAGAGTTAGTTTAGATCCCGCCTTCAGATTTCTTGTGGCAGGCGCTATGTCAAGCATGAGAATGGTCGGAGAACCGTTGTCAGAACAATCAGCGAAGTACTCCATGATACCTATGGGCACACCGACGAGCTCTTCGCTGGGCGCCACACCCTCCTGGTATACAGACAATAGCGTGCCTTCTGACTCATTAAGAATTATTCTACGAGCATCGGCAGCAGCCTCCTCTTGCGTCTGCCGTTGCGCTAGTACTGAGGAAAGGATTGCGGTCCATAGAAGCTTGCTTGGTATTGAAAGGTGCATATTGATAATCGTGGCAAACAAGCGATGATGACTGAAGAGAACGGCTTGAAGAGCTCAAGAGTCGTTCTCAAATGGCAGAACACGATCCACAAGGCCTGACCCGGGTTGTTCAGTCCGAGGTAGCTAGATAGCAATATTGTATCCGCTATACCATGGTCAATCTCATCTAGCGGAGGTGAAGTCTTGCCAAAACTGCCGACGCCCAGTGATGATCTTCACAGTATGTGGCTGTCTCCATTGATGCGCTTACCCTGCAACTTTAGATGACTTCCTCCTCACTTGTGCTACATAGACCTGTCGCAACACAGTATTGAAGGAATTCTTGTTACACTGATCTCCACCTTGATCTTTCTCCTTATCAGATCGTGTAAAGATTGAAAACATCTGCGTATGATCAAACTCAATCATAAATATTCACTTCGAAAGCTTGCTAAATCGGATGCATAGACTTTCTGGCTTGGACAGAGTCACGAATCGGCATCATTGTCATTAGGATAATATGGCAAAAGACAAATCACTAGGCAGTAATCCTGTCCTCGCATTTCACAAGAAAAGCAAAAAAGAATTCATCAATAGGTCGCGGGCTACCAAATCAAAATTGCGCGATAATCAACTACAGAAACGGAGACCGGACCAGATTCAGAGGCAGATAGACGAACTTAGATTGCTCATGAATGACGGCAAAATTAATGCACAGGACCGGAAGAATCTGGAACTCCTGGAGAAGGACATGGCCCGGATGACCAAATTAAGGGCTACTGGCACTTTTGGTCCGATCATTACAAGCGAGCGCACTAAGAAAGATCTTCACCGGCTGGAAAGGACGGCCACCAAGATACCTAAAGATCCAACGAAGTCGTTCTATTATGATGAAACATGTAAGAATTTTCTCAATTGAGCTTGTCTGATCTGGTTACTGAATTACTGTAGTCAACCCCTTCGGTGTACCTCCACCTGGAATGCCTTACAGAGAGAAATCTCCTGTGATCCTTGCAGAGAATCAATATGACTCTGATGTCTCTACAGCGGCCTCTGTATCATGTATTCCCATGCCTCCAGGTTCTCCGCCGATGATTACTGGAGCAAATATGACGCATCAATATGACCCTCTGGCTTCACCTGAGAACGCTCCAATGAACTCACAGACAAGGATTCCCGAGAGAGTACCAGGAGATGGTGGGTTGTCTAACAGGAAACAAAATCTACACCGATCAGACATGCCTCCGGGTTCTGATCATGATGAAGCAGGAGGACAGGTCCCCCAGAGCCAAACAATGTACATGGCGGCGCCAAGCATGAGAAATTTGCAGCAAGAAGCAGCACAACTTGTGCCCAAGGTCATGAGGAGAAGACGAGCAGACACGGCGGGTGATCCATCACGCACTAGCAGGAGGACAAGCACTGCAAGTGATGAGAAATCCAACGCAAACCATACCGAAGTGGTAATCCCATCACCTGAAAAGGCATCGCCCCAGACCCCCTCAAAGGTTAGGAAACGCATTGATGTAGCGCCAGTAGTATGAAACTCTTCCTGTAGATATAATGTTTTTGAGCAGGCTCCACTTTTGCCGCGACTTACAGCATGTGAATGCGTTGTAGATGTGGCTGAGAGACTGCCACGACTTGATCTCTTGTAAGACAAATCACATACTTCCACCGCGAACTTAAGGATTGCCCGTCGACTGTCGCATTTCTTGTACATTTCATTGTCGAATGACTTCTATTGTTCTAATATTCTCCAGCACGATCTACACCACAGGACAGACCGAACGAGGAGTCCTCTGGCTATCATGAACAACAAGGCGATCTAGATAGATAATCTCAGATCGATATTAATGAGCACTATGGCGGGCTTTGCTACAGGGGAACAAGCGAAATGCCTAGGCATTGTTGATGTACAGATTCGCAAGAGTCTACTGCAGTCTTTACTGGAATCTCGAAGATCGATCCTGTCTGGTGCTTTCTTGACCAAAGCCAACGTGGTTCCAGGTTCAGTCGTGCCAGTCGGAAAGCTTGATCTTACTTTTGGTATCCATCAATTGCCAAAAACTCTTGTCGCTCGGGCTGTGCTGAGTGTGCAGGTCCGTCAGCTTGTTGAGCAATCTGACAGTACTACACCTCCACAATCGATAGTAAAAAGTGTCAGTGTTCCAGACCTGGTCCTTTCCTTTCACGAGAATCCAAAGGAATTCTTCTCAGTGCCCCGAGACTCAGTACTGGATGAACAATCGTCACTGTCGATGAAATACACATTCCTAACGCTGCGAAAGCAAGCTGGAAGCAACATTCTTCAGCACCAGGTCATTCCAGTGCACTTCGCCATCAATGATCTTACACTTCCAATCATTGAAGCCATCCGCAATCACATAAACAAAGATAAGGAAGTACGAGATAAGATGGCAAACGCTTTACGTCATATTCCTAGGATGTCAGTAGTCTATATTGATCATCACGCTCCTTACAGATCGCTCATAAAATCTACACTCTCGGGCACTGATCCTGTGACAACACAACAATCAACATCGCCGGTGCCAATGAATAAACCTAACCCGGGAAGAAAAAGAAATACAATAACTTCAATACGGCCCGACAAGCAGAAAAGGTCTGCTAAAGACATCTCGAACACCACAGAGAAGAAAGGAGATCCATCGGCCAAGGAGGAAACGCCTATAAAGATTAGGAAAGTCAGAAAAGCAAGCATCATACCAGAGGGTTGGAAATGTGAAATTTGTGGAGTGACTACCACCGTGATGCGGCGTAGGGGACCATCTGGTCTCAACTGTGCTTGTAATACGCCCATTCTATTTTTCGAATTGCGCTGATACTTGTGTTTAGGTAACAGCTGTGGACAGAGTTATGCACAGGCGAATAGAGCGAAGAAACCTGATCCAACCAAGGTTGAGACTGAAGAATGAGACACGCCATGTCATACTGACTTTATACGACGTGAAATGTGCTTTGGTAGACACAACCACCGGTGAGACACGTTTCATCATTGGGTGATATAGTTTACAACCTCAGCTCTGAACAGACGGAAGTTCAAAGTATAAAATCTCCGTCATACAAGGCTCGATTGATATATGATCATCATTATTGTAATTGCTCTATCTGTACTATGGAACGTTATGAGGAGATTGCGTCTGAAAGTCATGAGGCTCGCTAAAGGCATTTCGAGACAGCGATCGCGGTCACGTAAACCTTTTTTATCTTCTCTCAACAAGCAGCACTTGCATAGCAATGAAAGACAGGCATAAAAACACCGCTATTCTTGTCAATTTTGCACGTTTAGCAGGGTTGAAGGCACGACATACCGAAATATGTAGTCAGTCCCAATATGTCGGACCAAAGAGCCTGGGCATTGAAACCAAAAGTACTCAGAATAGTCGCGCCTGGAACATCTATACTGAGTCCAAATTTCTTCTCGGTGAGAGTTAAATAAGTGACCTCGTTCACAAGTAAAGCTTCGTATGCATAATGGAAGATCGAAAGTCTTTGGATCCATTGGAGACCATAGGGAATCTTATCTAATACAATGTTAGAGACATTGTTTGGTGAGAGTATCAGAAGAATGACGAACCATGATTCAGGAGCAAGCCTGCAAACAACAAGCTGAAGAGCATGAACAAGCTCCCAACGAGGTTTGCAACGCTGACATCGCGAATAAGTATGCCAATGAGCAAGCAGACTGCAGATGCTGCCAAGTTGAAAAGAACGAGAATCAAAATAAATTTACCGAAAACTGCAATTTCTGGTACCAAGCCTACCATGGGATAGATCACGATGCCCATGATTATGGGTGGCAAAATGCGGAGTGGCAGTATATCGAAGACGACTTTCGCGAAGAAGTACGTGATTGGGGCGTAGTACCCATTCGCACGCTCTCTCATGAACACATTTCGCTCGGTCGCAAACACGTTCAGAGAAGTAAGCGTACTGAATCCGAAGAGCGCTAGAATGAAGAAGAACAGACCCAAGCGGCCTTGGAAGCCTGGCAGGTCATTGCTGATTCCGAAGAACAGGTAACCAGACAGGAGTGCCAAGATGATGGCAATTCCATAATGAGTGAGGAGCAGAGTAGGGTCGCGGTACAGATTCTTGAATGTCCGTTCAGCTAGCAATGTAAATTGCGCCAGCCAGGTAATTCGCTTATGGCCTACCCCGAGAGGTCGTTTCAACTCGCCAGCGTGATCTGTAGCGACGTCTTTATTTGTCTGAATGGCGGAGATAATGTTTGAATATACTTGACTGACTTGGAACATGCGTGCCAAATGCTCTACATCTCTAGCTGTGTCACGATCTCTATGATGACTTGGAGCCACTGGCACGGACTTGGGTGTTGCTGCTCCCCACGCTTCTGCGGCGTTGTCGTTGATCGAATCACATCTTTCGAGATGCGATGCTGAACCGTGGCCAGTCGGTGGTGTGCTGTCGGCATCCTCTTCATCCGGATCAAATTCATCAGACATTGTTAGGTCGAGCAGATAGTCGGCTATATTATATCCAGGAGGGCAACCGAGCCCAATGTTCTCGAGATAACTTTGGCATTCCGCGAGGGGACCAGAATACACTGTCTTTCCGCTGGCAAGGAGGATGAGTTGATCGAACATAGAGACAATATTTGAGCGAGGCTGATGTATTGTCATAATGACTGTGCGATTGTAATTTCTGGCAAGCTTGCGCAGGCATTCCACAACATTATAGGCATTGAATGAATCCAGACCTGAGGTTGGCTCATCCAGGACCAGGATGGACGGACTCGTGACAAGCTCGCACGCGATACTCACGCGACGTTTCTCTCCCCCACTGATACCGCGTTTGCCCTCTTGGCCGATAAGAGAATCCTTGATGTGAAGAATGCCCAATTCAGATAACGTTTCCATGACCCTTAACCTTTTGGAGCTGAACGACATGTCACGAGGCAGGCGCAGCAATGCCGAATACAAGACAGTCTCGTACACTGTAAGGGTAGGGATGAGTACATCTTCTTGGTCCACGAACCCTACTACTTCTCTGTAAACCGTGTCACTTACTACAGCGCCATTGACGAGGAAATCACCAGAGGCTTTGCCGGACTTGCTTTTTCGTGCAATCATATCCAAAAGGGATGTTTTTCCGGCACCAGATGCGCCCATGATAGCCATCATTTGACCGTGTCTAACATGTCCGAGGACACCGGAAAGGATTTCCTTCCCATTTACATAGTAAAATACATCACTGAATTGTAAGTCAGCTGGGCTGTGATTCGTCATTAATTGACCTGATTCATCGTCTGCTAGGTGTATTTCTCCAACACTTAGGCTCTTGCGCGAACGCCGAGCGATTGCCCAGAGGCTGCCGACTAAAATAAGAAGGATCAGAAGTGCCCCGGAAATACTGCCTGCGATGAGACCAGACTGCACTTTCTTCCTAGGCCTCGTGTAGCCGGGTACCTCTGACATATGCAAACATTCCGAGGAGTCACAATTCAAGGTGATCGATCGATCACCGAAAACATCGCTGATAAGGTCGTTCATTGCTGGTTCTTCGAATCTGCATGTGCCTTCCGCAGAAGAGCAGGTGAAGGATCCCGGGCCTTTTATCTCCTCTGACAGGAAATCGGAAATATCAATGGAACCTTCCTCGCCACAAAGCATTCGGCCTGGTATGCACTCACAAGAGATGTTTTCGCAGTTGTATGTCGTCGAGTTCTCAGCGTAAGTCACTTTCTGAGAGAATTTGCAGGTGTCCAATCCACAATAGAATGATTCAGTCTGGTCAACCCAGAATTGGAAATTGCATGTTTGAGCAGCCTCATTACAAGAAAAGGTGACTTGAGGTTTCTTGGTCTTTAGTTGATCGAGGATCTTTCTGTTTGTGACATCGCACATCTGAAAGTTCTCATGCACTACCAGACCACCTTTGTAGCACGTTCCGTTAAGGCCTTCTGGCATTAGGGCCCCACAGGCTGCATCTGTTTGACATACATTGCAGTTGAGACCACTCCACCCATCCGAACACTCGCAAGTTTTTCCTTCCCTAATGCGACGATTCTTTCCTTCTGCCAGAGAACCACACAGAGGTTCAATACAGTCATCACCACCAAAACCAGCGGGACAATCGCAAGCGCCGTTAAATTCATTGCAATGAGCATACTGCTTGCAATGGAATGCTGGCAAAAGACAATTGAAGCAAGGTGGACATTGATCAGGAGCGTTCTGAGTACTGGCAAACTCAGCGTGGTATGTCCTCGATGGTAATAAAGATTTACTGCTTAGACCCAGAGTCTGTGTCAATCCATTCGAGAGAATAGCCGTTGTCAGCGAGACCAGTGCTAAGCAATGTGCTACATGAGCTAGGCGCATCGCAAGTGTCTTTATTCAAGCGTGTGGTCGCCACAGGCGAACCAGATATCGACCAGTGGTGGCCAATAATTGACAAGGCGGGGCGCTTATGGAATCCTGAAGTCGTGGAGTCCCGGTAGACAGTCGACCGCTCGAGCCTTGTACTGACCAAAAGTCGCGTTCCGCCAAATACTGGATCGGATGAATCTGTCGGAGGCATGCAGATAGACAAGAGATTGACAGCTTCGGGGTCAACCACGTCTGGATGTTCCAGGAGTACTATTGCAGTAGCGATCGAATTACAAGCTGTCAAAGTGCGGGAGGATCTGCCAGAATGGGAAGTTGCAGAATTTGGGGTTTCAGAAGTAGCCACAAATCCAGACTTATATTCCTGAACTTGGGAAGCTACTTCTGGAGGATCTATTTGGAGCCCACGACGTCAATGCATTCCGAAACGTTCTGCTGCAAAGTCTATCTCAGAGCTCCCTATTCTATATATACAGCAAGTCGCGAGCTTACGGTTGTGGGCAGTCTTGTCTAGTCGAAGTGCAGCGGCTGTGATAGGCCACAACAACATGTCACAAATCTGTCGAAACACAGATCATTGTGAAGATCGACTCCAGGCTCATGGGATCACCGGGATCCGGTGACAAGGCTTTGAGGTCGAGTCTTCAGCTGAACAGTTCTGAATTCGGCCAAGCATATAGCCATCTGTAGAGCTCGTATTATGGGCCCTTCGATTCATGCCCGGACAGTCTTAGCGCGATCGCCAGTCTGCAAGGAGCACAATCTGCAAATCCGGTGAACGGAAGAGCTTATCAAGAATAGTGAGCACTTCGTTGGTGATTATTCTTTCAGGGCAGCAAGGCGACTGCGCATTGCTTCCAAATCGGCCTCTTCCTCTTCTTCCTCCTCGTCCACAGGACGAGCGGGTGCTTTTGTGGGCAATTTGCCGGCAGCTTGAAACTGTTCGCCGGTAATTTCACCAAGAATCTTATTGACTTCTTCTTCAGCTTCGTCCTCCTCTTCAGCAAAATCGTCCATATCGAGGGTGTCAGCTACCATATCGTCCATGATACCAGCTTTCGTCATTTCAAGTTGTAATTTACCCATGATTGCCGTCAGTTCCGGTAATTTCACTAAGGAGTTAACATCCCGCATCATTACTGTCGATTTCTGCAGTGCGCCAGTTATTTTAATCGTTGCAAGCTGTTCGTTCAATTGCATTGAAAGTGAGTTGAGGGTCGCCTTAGAAACTTCCATTCGGTTGCGAGTTTTCCTTGAACGAACAAGCTCTTTTGCTAGCAGTCTGCAATTCGCGGCATCATTCTTCTTCGCCAGAGCTCGGATCTGGGTCTTGGTTCTCGTCTCACCCTGAGCGATAGAGTTTAATTGTCGATCCATTTGTCTAATTTCCTTCTTCAGAGATTGCTGCCATGAACGGACCTGCTCCTGTGGAGTCGGACCTACAATATATCGCCTTAGTGCTTCCATCCTCTTGTACCACAATACCAAGATGTGTAGCAATCGATAGTCTTCAAAGCACTCGCTCTCAGGTACGAACAACCTGTTTATGCTTTGATTGTTTGTCACACCTCGCGCTTCAAGTGCCTCCCATGCAGAAGTAGCAAGGCGAAGACAATTCAGATGTGGCCGCTGAGCTGCCTGATGGTGCCAGACGAGCGCGTTGCTAACGAGAGATCACCTCTCACAGCTCACGGTGGATCTGGTAAAATGACATATATACTGCTATCCTGTTGTAAAACATGGCTCACCCTAAGCGCAGCCAAGGTGGACGAGACGTTTTGGAGCTCCAGTTCTGTGGCCAATTTGTGCCTCCGTTTGACATGCTTTAAAAGTCCCAAAGAATGATGGGATTTACTTGTAGTCCAGGAGTGTACCTACATTTGCGTTAGAACAACAGCTCGTGCACACACAAGAGTGCATCCATCTTCGGATCCAGCTGTTTCAGTTCACATTGTCACACAATCGCGAAAATTTCCTGAAGAGCTTGGCCTAAGACAATCAGCACTTTGTAAGCATATCATGCCAGGTGCTGCCAGAAAGGCTGTTCAGGGCTTCACTACCTACGAGGCTCGAAGAGCAGGCCATTATGTGAAAGGGAAGTATGGCTACGATCAAGGTTTCTTGCCGAAAAAGACATCTCCCCATCGATATCCGAAACCATTTCCATCTGTGGAGAAGACTGCTGCTGCTCCAAAAGAACAGAGTGACAAGCCGGCCGGCAGTACGTACAGTTCGCAATGGAGTCGCGATCTGTCTGAGAGAAGGCGTCAGTACATGTCGGATCACTTGCTTCGTACGGCCGAATCTATACCACGGAAATTAAGTGACGACAAGAAAAAGTTACTTGCAGGTGTGGCTAAGCGTGAAGCGATTCTCAATGCTCCTCTGAGTGAGCTGGAGAGGTTGTCGTTTCCCTCGATCGATGCAACCATTGCAGACGAATATCCATTGGTAGACAAGAACAAAATTGCACGAGCACAGAAGCGTGATAGTAACAGACGAAAGAAGGATTTAGTGGACAAGAATGATCGACTCCATCAAGTCTTGACGTTACACCACCATTCCCTCCACTATGTCACTACAACAGAAGACTTAGAAACACTCATCGAGCAACAAATTACGGACCTCGAAGTCAATGCTAGTCCACCAAAGCATACATTCCCTATCAAAGGCACTTGGAATCACAGTGGACGGACAAAGCAGATTGAGGACGCAGTCTACGATGAGATTCTTGGAACTGCTGCAGGAGCAAATCCTGGAGTCTTGGAAGTGACGCAACACTTGCAGAGAAAAGAAAGCTCGGGACTGTAATTTCAGATTGGCTCTTCTTTCTGCAAAGTATGAATTGGGTGGTGCGGCCAGGAGGCGTTGTGCCCAGGTCGGTTCTACTCTTTGTGTACGGTGTAAGCATGATATGAAATATATCGTCCTCCTGACTGCATAATTGCACAGTCGGCGCTTATCCACAGCGAATCGAGATGCGCTCGTCGTGTAACATGGTATGCATAATTTCGCCGGTCAGTCACATCCCGGATCATTGGTGGTTGGATGCAGGGTCAATGTTGAACATAGAATCAGTACAACAGATAAAGATCCTCCTTCCGTTCTTCCACGTCTCCAAAGCCCAATCCATGCAATACTTTCGTCTTGAGCTTCTCCTGTTTGGTGCGTCTCGCTGTCTGCTCGTCGATACGTGATTTCGCTTCGTCACTGGTGATATGTCGTTGTTTTATGTTATCTTCCTCATCAATGTCCTTTGTGTTCAGTTGTTTGTCCTTTCAGAGCAGATAGTCTTACAATTTCCCCCATTAGAACCACATTCTCTCCACGAATGAGATACACGCCCTTCGGAATATCTGCATAGCAGTCGTCCACATAGATGCGCTCGAAAGAGTCTTGAAACACAAGATTCCCATACTGATCGAAGGATCTCAGGACGCCAAACAGCTTCGTATTGTCACGCAATACCAGCACCATCCTTTTGTCGACACAATCGATCAGTGCACCGCTAGTTGTGAATGCTGAGCTAGCTAACGGATCCATGGGTCGGTAAATGTTATGCCTGCAGCCACGGAAGACCTATGCTTTCTCCGTTTTTCTATGCTGTAGCTATACAATGTAATGAGGTGCTTGTCACAAGATTGGATTATGTGCGCTGAAAGTGAAGCCTGATGTGCTGGATGTGTTCTGGTCTTACATGAAAGTCGTGCGTGCCCTGCAAATTGATCGATCTCGCTTACAGTGTAACCCCCACCTGGAGATCTTTTTGCACCCACGCTAAGAAGATCCCTTCTTGACAGAGGGAAAGGCTGCCAAGGACATACACAGATCATCACGTACCAAAGACTTCTTACATTGTCATGTTTCGACGCTCTCTATCGACTGTGTCTCCCAAGAAGCTAACTCTTGGTCTCATCCCTGCAGACGGAATAGGGCTCGAAGTCATTGCAGTACGAGGCTCACTTTCGACCAGAATTATCGATTATCTGACTAAAGTTCTAGGCTACACGAAACGTCCTTACTGCTCTGCCAGCTTCCGACGGAGTGTCTTTCAACTTTGTGGATCTCGAAGCCGGCTGGGACTATTTTCAGAAAACCGGAACAGCTCTACCTGAAGAAACAATTCAACGACTCAAGGGTGAATGCGATGGTGCATTATTCGGCGCGGTTTCTTCGCCATCAACGAAAGTTGAGGGTTACTCGTCGCCAATCGTGGCTTTGCGAAAAAAGATGGACCTCTACGCCAATGTTCGTCCAGTAAAGAGTATCAAGGGTGGTCGGGAAGTAGATCTCGTGATCGTGAGGGAGAATACGGAATGTCTTTATGTCAAAGAAGAGCGATTAACCAATTCTGAGAATGGATCGCGAGTCGCTGAGGCGATTCGTCGGATTTCTGAGAAAGCCTCTTCTCGTATAGGCAAAATGGCATTTGAGATCGCTTTACAAAGGCAAGCTATAAGAGAGGCTAATCCAGGATCATCCATACACAAAAAACCCAATGTTACTGTCACACACAAATCCAACGTCCTGAGTATCACTGATGGGCTCTTCCGTGAATCGGTCCGGGCCGTAAAGACATCCAATGAGACTAAATACTCAAGCGTTTCTATGGATGAGCAAATTGTAGACTCCATGGTCTACAGGCTCTTCCGAGAGCCACAATGCTTCGATGTAGTTGTTGCTCCCAATCTGTATGGTGATATCCTAAGTGATGGTGCCGCAGCCTTGGTCGGGTCACTGGGTTTGGTACCATCAGCCAATGTAGGGGACAATTTCGTCATGGGTGAGCCAGTGCATGGCTCAGCTCCTGATATTGCAGGACAAGGGATTGCGAACCCAATTGCGGCAATCAGGTCAGCTGCGTTGATGCTGGAGCACATGGGATATTCGAAACCGGCTGCAAGAATTTACTCTGCTGTGGATGCTGTACTTGAGGAAGCCTCCCTCTTGACACCTGATCTTGGTGGCAAGGGTACAACGAGTGGCATAGTCGACGCTATACTTAAGAAGATGACAGCATAGAGCATTTTATACTATCATATAGCATCCTGGACGAAAGATATTGTTCAATTGCGCAATACGTTTCCAATATCAATTTGTACCATGCTAAGTCATATAAATGCATATGAACTGACATAGGTACAACTACAATATGGCCTCCGCAAGATTTACCAATGTATGAACGCCACAAAAATATGTCTTGGAGGTCGAATTTGCACAAATGAAATTGGGCACTGAATGGAATTTGTGAGTGCTAGAACTTCATAGGTGACAGCTCATGGCTCCGATGCTGTGACAATTCATTCTTTGACTGTATTTGACAACAAGTTTTGGTCGTTAGTGGGGTCGCGAAGTCCTCGAGAACATCACATATAGCATGAGTGTGTTGATCCGTGGTCGTAATTTTCTGCTCGGTTTTGGCCTGATCTATGTTGCCTTCTTGGCTTGCTTATTGATCCCTAGCGTGCAGAGAGAGGTATTCTATCTGAATTCGATCCGCTTCCCATGGTTTACAGACATTGCAGATCCAAGTGCATTCGGATTCAGTAGACACCGCAGTAATGGCTTCTTCATAAAAGACAAGCTTCATGCTTGGCATATTCGGCCCCTAGAAAAGTTGCATAGCCACGAGAGAGACGTCTCTCAGCAGAAGATAGTTGTCTATTTTCATGGAACGGCCGGAACACTCGCAGTACCAAATCGAATGACGACATACCGATTACTGACCGCTCTACCTGATATGCACGTTCTTGCGATGGATTATCGTGGTTATGGCCTGTCTCCTGGTGTGCCTTCGGAATCGGGTCTTATACAAGATGGCGTAGATGCGGTCCAGTGGGCTTTAGAGCAAGGATTCATGTCGAAGAACATTATTTTGTTTGGTCAGAGTCTGGGTTCCGCTGTAGCGATCGCAACGGCTCACGAACTTGCTAACAGGGCGAACAGTCCGTTGCAAGTGGGTCACCTCGTCAGCGTCGCAGGGTTTTCTTCCGCAAGAGATGTAGTCAAGACATATAAAATTGCTGGATTCATTCCGTTATTAGGACCACTACGAACGTATCCACAGATTCAATCGTGGCTGATTGACAGACTGCGACATGATTGGAATTCTACCGCGAGAGTCTATGATCTAGCAAGTAAGACCAAGATAAGATTGACTTTCGCCCATGCCAAGTCCGACTCAGAAATTCTTGCTATAAACAGTGAAAAGCTCTTTCGCGCTGCCGTTAAAGGCTACCAAAGTTCTCATGAAGACAGCATGCAGGCCTCCCTGGCGGCACGGAACATGACTGTCCTAACCAAGCAACACCACGACGGAGGTCAATCTTATCAGATGCAAGAGGAAGAACGGATCTACTATCGTGAACTCGCTTGGGGGGCCCACAACCTAGTACAGTGGAATGATGATATACTACTACGATTGTGATTAGACACGCCATGATAAGACTTTAGAACAGCAAATCTCAAGCATCACTATATCGTCACGTTGTTACGCAAGTGACCGAGACTATCGTGAGCACCCCGAGCATGTAGAAATAAGTTTGAACGTGAACTTTTGAAATCAAATAGGCATGCCTAAAACTACATGCTGCAGGCCATGGTCTAAGCAGCCCTTGCCCTGCGTCTATAGTCACGCTCCCTGGGCCACTTGCTAGCTGATACGAACCTAGTTCCTTTCTCATATGTGTGCATAGACAGTTCGACAGAAGCCTCCAGTGCACCTGAAGCTGGCCAATCAAGTTCTGATAGAACAAAGCCACGTGGGGGCTCCGCCTAAATTTCCGCACCGTGCCTGAGGTTCTACTTTGCACTACTGGCGAATTGTTGTTTCAGGTGATAATCCGTGGTTAACCTTCATAAGCGATCGAAGCACTACTTTCGATGGGTCAAGGGAAAAAGGAATCGAATCGTACCGTCACTGAAAAGGATCGCGCCGGGATCAAGCGTGTCAAGGGAGAGAATTTCTACCGAGATGCTAAGAAGGTCAGGCAAGTCAACGTCTTGCGAGGTGGCCATGCTACTCGCGACGCCCAGGGTAACATCACAATCGCTGCTGCATACCAGTCAAAGGAGAAGCCCAAAGCACGTATTGAGCCGAACCGGAAATGGTTTGGCAACACTAGGGTGATCGCTCAGAATGCTCTCTCCCAATTTAGAGAGAATATGGGAGCAAAGGCGAACGATCCATATTCCGTGCTCCTTCGTCGAAACAAATTACCGATGTCACTCTTGAAGACCTCAGACAAGATACCTCGGTTGCAAGTCGTCGAGAACGAGTCGTACAGTAGCACATTCGGTCCGAAAGCACAGCGAAAACGACCCAAGATTCAAGTTGGCAACCTTCAGGAATTGGCTGTCAGCACGGTAGAATCCGATGCCAAATTTCAAGAACGGCTCGAGAGTGAAGCCCATCTACAGACAGACCCGACAGACTATGTACAGGAGGCCAGGGAGGCGGTCTTCTTCAAGGGACAATCCCGCCGAATTTGGAACGAGTTGTACAAAGTTATAGACAGTTCCGATGTCATCATACACGTTCTCGATGCCCGCGATCCTTATGGTACACGCTGCAAGAGTGTCGAACAATATCTGAAAAATGACGCACCCCACAAGCATCTCATCTATGTGCTCAACAAATGTGATCTAGTTCCCACCTGGGCAGCGGTAAGTTGAAATTTTTCCGGGAGCGTGCTGCAACATATGGGTTTTCGCTTTCGAATATTTCCCAACGTTAAGTCAAGACACCCTCTGACGCTCGTCGTCGATTCCTTCGAGGTGAGGTCTGTTACAATGTTGGTACATTGTGCCTTGGCCGCCTTAGAAGCACTTCGTTTTGAAGTTGTTTCGCCAGGTCCAGGCTCGTCTCTCTTGAGTTGAAGGTTCGACAAGTCACTTTTGACTCTTTTACGTCAACCTTCTTAGTGTAGAGGCGGACACATTTTACGAATGCAAAACCCATATGTTGAAAAGAGGCAGCCCTTGTATGTTGCAATCTAGCTAATTTGTGACAGGCTGAATGGGTCAAAAAATTGTCTAAAGATTACCCGACATTGGCTTTCCATGCTTCTGTCAACAATTCTTTTGGTAAAGGAAGTTTGATCCAACTCTTGCGTCAATTCTCCATCCTCCACAAGGATAAGAAACAGATCTCTGTAGGCTTCATCGGGTACCCAAACACGGGCAAGTCATCCATCATCAACACCTTGGTAGCCTCAAAGGAAGCGACAAAGGTCGCTCCGATCCCAGGTGAAACAAAGATTTGGCAGTATGTGCGATTGACGAGGAAGATCTATCTGATCGACTGTCCTGGTGTGTGCCCACCGAATCCCGAAGACACAGAGACAGACATTCTTCTCCGAGGAGTCGTTCGAGTGGAAAGGGTCGCGAATCCAGAGCAACACATTCAAGCAGTCCTGAACCGCTGTAAACCTCATCATCTCGAACGGACATATGACATTCGTGGCTGGGAGAATGACTCTGCAAAGTTCTTGGAATTGTTGGCTCGGAAGGGTGGCAAGCTGCTGAAAGGAGGGGAGGTCGACGAGACGGCCGTGTCAAAGATGGTATTGAATGATTTCATGCGCGGCAAGATTCCCTGGTTCTGCCCGTTGAAAGGCGACGAGAATGCCGGTGAAACCAGCACTGAGGCACGGTTGAGGGGACGATTGGGCGAGCTCCGAATGAAACGAAATCGACCAGTCGAGGATGAGTCGACCGAGACAGATGCTGCCGCTGCTGCTGAAGGCCAGACGGAAGATTTCTTTGAATTTGACGAAGAGGCTGAACTCGATGGGTCCTCGGCCTCGGATGTCGAGGACGCACAAAAAGTAGAGGACGAGGTCGTCTCCGTCAAGGACAAAGACGCAGCTATCGGTGTCGAGAAACTTGGCAAGAGCAATCCAGCAAAGAAGAGAAAGGTCAGATGATTGAGGCAGGTTGGAAGGGAAAACATAGAGTGTTGCAGAGTGATTTGTGGTAGGGAAATTTTCGGGCTTTGGCGTGCCATTCAGCGCCTCATTTATTGTGTCATGGGAAATTTGCTTGAATCTAGTTTCTCTGTCTACGTAGCCCCGTATTCAATTCTACCCATAGGTGGGTGGAGATGGCGAGCAATGACATCCCAATCTAGTGGTCTTCCTCGTCAAGTTCGAAGGACTTTTAGCATACTCGTCTGGTTATCCGAGACCAGATTCCCCAATCCGAAACGTGTTTTGAATTGTCGCCCTAGTCGTCATCAAGGCGCATACTTAGTCTAGATCATCGACTTCCTCATCGTCGAGGTCGTCGTCATCGTCGTCGCTTGCCAACGTGTATTCCTGCGCGTCATTCTCAAACTGCCCGGCCTGCGACTCAAATTCGTCGTCCTGTCCCAATTCGAGGACGATGAGTCCGTTGCTGACGACAAAGCCAATCAGGAGAGTGATTGCACCTCCCATGAACGCTACTTTCTGCCACCACTCGCTCCGTTTCTTGGTCTCGTCTGGTGTGCCGCGCGAGGCATCGGAAGAGCTGCTGCCTGCATGATCGGTCTGCCAGGACCCATTGTGGGCGAGTTCTGACCAGATGGCATCGAGAGTGGAGGTGAGAGACCATGGCGGGGTTTTGGCGAGTTCGAATCGCTCGACGTCAAATACCTTTGCATTGAAATCGACGAGAAACTTTCTCGTCCGGGGGAAGGAGTCTTTGATGCGTCGGCCGAGGAAATCGTTTGGCACGGCCGGGAAGAGGTGGAGGGCCAAGTGGCCAAATACGAGACAGTCGATCGAGCTCGGTCTGGCGCCAAAGAGGTAGGCACTGGAGGAGAGTTTGGACTCCAGGAGACAGTAGAGGGAATCCATCAGCTTCTGGACTCGAATCTGACGCGCCTGTCTCTGCAAGTCATCCCGCCGCTTGCGATGGAAGAGGAAGCCGCTGCCACTCGAAGACCCCGAGTCTTCGAGACTTCCGGCATCGTGGAAGCCGAGCTCCTCGAGTCTTACGAGAGCAATCTTTTGACGGGATAGTGGGCGAGTATAGTTTCTGGGAAACTGCAATTCTCTTGCCAGTGCCCTTCTCACATATCGTGTGAAATTGTCCTCATCTCCAAACAAGGAAAGAAACTACTGTCTAGGTCAAACATTGCTCCCTTTTACAAATTTTCCCCCTCTTTCCTGACGAGACCATGTGGCTCCGAAAGAGTTCTGCAGACTTACCGTGAGATCCCGAGCTTTACGTTCGACCAAGGATGAATAGGCCACAATCTCGGCTCTGGCTCCCGTCGAGAGATGATCGTCGGTGTCGAGTCCTTGTTGTCTGAGGTAGGTGACAATGTCGTCGAATCCGGCGACCCAGGCATCTGTCGAAGCATCATGCAGGGTCGGCAAGAACCCGGTGACGAGACGATCCGCACTCGCAGAGTAATCGACCCTGAAGGAGTCTGGAGCCACGAGCGTGCAGTAACTCAGGACGGCGAGTGATTCTGCGTCAGCAGAAGGCAGACCGAATGCCGGAGGCTCGAGATAGACGTTCATGCGCAAAACAAAAGCCCTTCAACCCGATCCCCCCTTTTGTTGTCCTCAGTCCAGTCTACCAACCTACTGAACCCGTCGTATGAGCCTACGTGTCTTTTGTTGATCTTGTCATTGCGAGAACAGAGAAACAAAAAAGAGATAGTAGGATATCTCAGTGGGTTCAGGAGAACGCAGAGCTCGCTTACAGCTCGTATCTCCACATCTTTCCCACTTTCATGATGAGGAGCCATTCGGGAGAAATGACATTTCTATTGCCCGCCATGACGATGGAAATTGGCATAGTCTTTAAAGCCTTGGACTGGTTCGCGTGACAACTTGATTCATGTCGTCGATCGAACGTGTCACTGACCTGGATCAGGAGACTCTGGTGGACGAGGACGATGCGGCGATCGAGGATGCAGAGGTAGACGAGACCTTTGAACAACCGCTCGCCCATTTCTACGAGTCGGAGAGGGAAGGGACGTCTTTCCCGTCTGCCGCTGATTCGAAAGAAGCGAAGGAGCAGGCCAGGACCGATGACTTGAGTGTCGGCTTTGCCAATGTTGCCATTCGCGATGAGCCATCAGATGCGATCGAGGAGCAAGCTGCCATACATGGCAATGCACCTCTCGCCAGTGCTCAACAAGAAGCAGAGGTCTTGCAGAGACACGGCATCAAGCTTGTGAAACACACGACGTTGCACGATGGCAAGCCATATGCAAAGGACTTCAAGTCTGCCGCGCAACTATTGCTCGAACAGACAGACACCTGAGCTTGTACTCAAACTATATAACATGTGAGCACGTCAGACCAAAGCTGGAGCGGCTCACAGGCAGACAAGAATGGGCTTATGAGACGTTAAAATCACATGGGTATGTTCATTACACTATGTACAGAGTAGCAGGGAGGCTACCAAGGAAAACAAAAGGTGATAAGAGGGAGCGACAAGTCATTTCACTGACCTTCGAGAGCCTTTGCCTGGGCTCGAGCATTCTCGTCACCCGAAGCGGCTGCTTTCCAGAACTCTGCACGCTGCTGCGCAATCTGGAGCTGTTGAAAGAGATGATCCTGCTGACCTCTGAGTTCGGCGATTTGTTGGTCGCACAATCTGGTAGCATTAGTCAGTGAGTCGAGAAGGGAATTATAATGGACTTACAACTTCTCCATCGTGTACTTTTCAATGTTGATGTTCTCGTTCCTCTTGAGTTCGTTGATGTAGTTGACCGCCTTTGCGAGGACTGCCCCTTTGTTCTTCTCCGGTTGCGAGTGTGGGGAGGCGATAAGCTTGGCGAGTTCGTCGAGCCCTTCGTT
This sequence comes from Taphrina sp. SM11, assembly GCA_004000165.1. Taxonomy (NCBI): domain Eukaryota; kingdom Fungi; phylum Ascomycota; class Taphrinomycetes; order Taphrinales; family Taphrinaceae; genus Taphrina; species Taphrina sp. SM11. The sequence continues at coordinate 248,045 of RHDT01000108.1, read as the reverse complement.
GATTGTCTGTCTGCGCTTTCGCTCGACCTCCTTGTGGTTGACCTTGCGCATCTTTGCGTATGCCTCCGTGCCCGGCGGCGGCTTGAGATCGTCTGGGATGGGCTTGCCATCTTCGCCGAGCATGATGCTTGTCCTGCCCGTCGGCCTGGGTTGGCCCGTATGGGGATCATTGCTCACGGGCTGCACCTCCTCCGTCTCTGGCACGGGCGACATGTCGTCCTTGATGTCGCCAGGGGCATCCGTCCGCTGGAAGTGCAGGGGAAACGCATTGTAACTGCCAGGAGCCGTCGTGATCTCATTCGACTGCTGCAGGGCAGGATCGAGATGCTCATTGCTCTGGTCCTGATCGGGCTGGAAGCCTACGAGAGCCTGTTCCATGGTGTCTTGCTTTTTCGGTGGGTGGGCGAGACGCGAAAGGGCACAGGATACGCGTGCAGGAGGATTGACTCTTTGCCTCAGGCTACCTTGTGCTTCTGGTAACGTGCGTGCATGAGGGAAGAGTGTGGTTGGGTTTGGGGGGAAGGGAACTCGTGCTCGTAGGGATGGGAGGAAGGAGGAGGAGGAGGAGAATTTTCCTTTCCTGCACGTTTTCCCACTCAGAGGGGCGAGGGAGATTTGCAAATCTGCACGACATCACGGATTTTCATTTCCCTTTCATTTCCGCCGAACGGATCTGCCCTGCTGCAGAGTTGCAGGCCAGCAAACATCAAAACAACTCTCGCGTCGCTCTCATGCACACATTCAGCTGCACGTGTTGGAGAAGCATGATTAAGAGGATGGATGGATGGATGGAGTAATTCTAATGCTCGCTCGCTCTCGCCATGGCAGCAGAATGAAAACAGAAACAACAGGGGAAGCAGCTCACTAGGCATCCACGGCCTTCTTCTCCGAGAGTCGCGTGTTGCCGAGGGCGATGCGGGCATCGTCGAGGGTGTAGGGATTTCTGGCACGCCTCGAGGTGCCCTTCTGGCCCATGTTGGCGTACTCACCCAGGAAGTCGTCCATGATGGAGTCAAAGTCTGTGCGCACGGGTGCAGATGGGTCGAACTGTGGTTCATCCTCGTCTTCCTCCTCAATGTCATACTCGCGTTCGACGCGATCGAAGCGATCGTCGAGCAGCGTGAGACCTTCGTTGCGGTAGAGTGCAGAGGAAGACATCGAAAAGCCCGTGCCGATACTGCCATTGCCATGCTTGATGCGTCCCGTAGAGGCTGCCGTGAAGGCGGTACTGACGATGCTGCCCTCTTCCTCGATGGCTTCCGCCCCGGCTCTCTTGAACTTTGAGAATTCTTGTTCCCATTCACTCCGAGGCTCACGACGTCTGGCCGTGGGAGCAGCTTTTGCTGTATCGTCACTGTCCCAGCCGTCCTCGTCCTCCTGAGCCCCCCAACCGTCATCCGCAAAGTTGTCACTCTCTTCTTCCGCCACCACTCCTCCTTTTGTCAACTCCTGGAACCAATCTTCGGAATCTGCCTCCTCTGCCTCGGCCTCTTCCTCGAGAGCCTCGAGCACCTCCCTGATGCGCGGGTCCATATCAGGTCGGAAACCTGTAATGGAATCCTGCACAGCTTGCTGATCTTGGTAATTATGCGGGCGCTCGACAGCAGAGGGTTTCACGTCCTCGGGAAGCTCGAAAGCAGTCTTCTTCTTGCCCGCCTTCGTGATGGCCGGATTCTCCAGCATGACAGCTCCCATATTTCCTGTCGGTCGGAGATGCTGCATGTAGTCATAAGAAGTATCGTCATAGTAGACTCCATATTCGGCAGCCTCCCCTTCGTTCTCACGAACTTTGCCGTCAAAGTCCGCGGCTAGTTCGGCCTTTGTCTGAATCGTCTTTCTCCCGCTCGACCGCACCTCGCCATCCTTGGAGGACTTTTCGATAGTCTGTATCGGGACAAAGACTCTCTGCGAGGCTTCCTCATTATGAATTTCAGGGTCTCTTTGCGATCTGTGCACAAGCTGGAAGGTCGTCGCACTCTTCTTGTTCACAAACTGTCTCTTTCCCATCCCCGCTCAGACTCGCGCGATATTCAAGTCGACTTGTGCTGAGCACAGAGAACTCCTGTGAGTGCTAAATCCTGACTGATGATGTCTTTCTTGCCCTCTCGACCAGATTCGATAAATTTATCTTCAGTAGGACATTTGATCACGTGGCGAATGTTTCCAGCCTCAGGTACCCGGTGGTGGATCTACGCAATTATCCACGGCAGCCCTGATTCACTCTTTGGAGGCCAATGGAGGTACTGGTGCATGTCGATAGGCCTTCTACAGCTCATCAACAGTGCATAGACTATTGTGAAGCAGCAAGGGAATATCATTTAGCAATTGACATTTCTCATGGGCAGACCCACATCTAAGAAGACGCTCGGCCTCGGTCGAGCGCTGCTCAACGACAAGCATAAAGGCACGACTAGGGGTGCGAATCCATCCTCGAGGCACGCAACAGACTCGGATAATTATGGATCGAATGCCAATTTACGCTCAGTCACACAAGAAAGAGCCCTGGATGAGTTTCTTAGTACGGCGGAGTTGGCAAACACCGACTTCACGGCCGAGAAGATGAATGTCAAGATTATCGCAAATGACCAATTCAACCCATATCTGCTGACACCAGAGCAAGAAGCTGCAAAGAAAGCAAAGCATAACGAGTTCAAGCAATCTCTGACGGTCCCTCGACGTCCACCATGGGATTCCAAGACGACGCCAACCGAATTGGATCGTAACGAGAAAGAAGCTTTCCTCGAGTGGCGTCGACATCTCGCCCAGCTTCAGGAGGAACATGACCTCTTGTTGACGCCCTTCGAGCGTAATCTGGAAGTTTGGAGACAGTTGTGGCGAGTCATAGAGCGATCCGATCTGATCGTCCAGATTGTCGATGCCAGAGATCCCCTGCTGTTTCGAAGTACGGATCTGGAGAGTTATGTCAAGGAGATTGATACCCGCAAGCGGAATCTTTTGCTCGTCAACAAAGCCGATTTGATGACTGTCAAGCAGAGAAGGATGTGGGCCACTTATTTCATGGAGAATGACATTCGTTTCAGTTTCTTCAGTGCGGCATTGGCAAAGGCTGAGAATGAAAGACTTGAGCAAGATGGACAAGATCAGAGTCTCGACGATCAAAATTTTACCGACGACCATGAAGATGAAGGGTCTGCAAGCGATGACGTCCCTGAGGACCAGATCGATCAGGCTGAAGATGACGATCTTGCTTTGGTGACCGAGAAGGTTGCAGCATTGCGCGATGAAGTGGCTGATGGTGGCGATGGTCATGACACCACGTACACTGCAACTGGCAATGCCAAAGATGATGAAGAGGAAGAAGAAGAAGATATTGATGATGAGGAGAACGAGGAAGAAGAGTGCATTCGTATCTTGACAATCGACGAACTCGAAGAACTCTTCTTGAACGAGGCACCTGAGCCTCTTGTTGATGATGAAGGCAGGCCGAAGAAAACAAGCATAGGGCTTGTCGGATATCCCAATGTTGGAAAGTCCTCAACCATCAATGCGCTCGTGGGCGCCAAGACCGTTTCTGTTTCGTCCACGCCAGGAAAGACCAAACATTTTCAGACGATCCAGCTGTCAGATGCTGTCACACTGGTGGATTGTCCCGGTCTAGTCTTTCCAAACTTTGCTTCGACTCAGGCTGATTTAGTCTGTGCCGGTGTATTGCCTATAGATCAATTGAGGGAGTATTCTGGTCCTGCTGCTCTTGTGGCTAGTCGTATCCCTCAGCGGTACATCGAAGACATTTACGGAATCGCGATTCACGTCAAATCGGCGGAAGAAGGCGGTACTGGCATTCCCACCTCTGAAGAACTTCTCGTAGCCTACGCGCTGTCCAGGGGTTTCACAAAGGCCGGTCAGGGAAATCCCGACGAGAGCAGAGCTGCTCGGTTCGTCCTCAAGGACTATGTAGCAGGAAAGCTGCTGTATGTTCAACCCCCACCCAACTCAGTCTCTGGCAACGACTTCAACAGCGAAATATATGATCTCGAGAGCATGCCTCAGAAGAAGAAGGCGCCGATGTCACATGTCCCGCCTACGGCCAGCACCTATATTCACCGAGGTCCCAGCGATCAAGCTCGTGGTCTTCACCAGCAGCATTCACTCTCTGGCAAGGTCGACTCGTCATTCTTCGAAAAGGCGAGGCCGGTGAATGCCAATATCAAAGGTGCCCGAGACCTCGCAGCCCGTGGAGCTCGTGGAACCGTCAATGGCAAGGTCATCATGTATCCCTTCCAACAGCGTCTGAATGAGGATGGCACAGACAAGACTGAAGTGCCTGCAGGCAAGATGCTCACCGGGCGTAAGGCTCGTCTACAAGCTGCCTTGGACCAAGGCATCGATCCACAAGAGATGGCAAACAGTAAAAAACACTTCAAGGGTATGTCTAAGCAAAAGACTCGTCCAGTCATGTACTGAGCAAGACTTTGAACATTGCTCATTGTAATCTTGCATAATAGCTCTCTCTCTAATTCAGTTATGGCGTTCTCTTTGGGAAGTTGAAATGAGCAGCTGGTTCATCCTTCGTTTCGTACTAAGGGGAGCTTCATATATTATATAACTATTCTACCTGTCTCTGTCTCTGTCCTTGTGTGCAGTGTGCTTGACTTATGTACGATACAGGACTAGAGAATTGCAGGCCATCCGCCGGCAGAATTGTGCCAGCTGAGAGCTCAGAGGGGCACCTCGAGCCGAGCCTGCAGGTCGGCTTCTCGCACATGATTGGCCAAATAGTGAGACATTGTGTCCGAGCTAGCGACAAAGTAATTCTTCACCTTTTCGGACTGTTCTAATCCATCTCTCGGCAGCAATCAAAGAATAGAGCAGAGACGTTCTCGTAGAGATCAGATGAATACCGACGAGGTATCAGTGCATCAGCCACTGGGGCAATCGCTGGCAAATCCATCGTGGAAAGAATTGCCAGAGCTGGAAATCAGGGAATTCCGAGACGCAGACTCGCATGATGTCAAGGAGTTTTTGCTCAACAATCTCATGCAGCGGACGCGGTTGAGCAATCAGTTTGTCTACCGGAGTCCAGCCTGGATCTCTGTCTACCTCTCAGCGATAGCCTGGGCGACAAATCATATCAAACCTTGGATGTATGCCGACTGGGGCCGGTGGGCATTCTTGTGCTGTGCCATCACAGCTCTTTGCCTGGTTCCGGTCGATTATTTCACCTATGCATTCTATGAAAAAAGGACGCAATTGCTTCACGAAGCAGATGGAATTGTCAAGGATCCACGGGAACTCACCAAATCGAAAAATAGCATGTGCTGGGTTGCATATTACAATGACGGGCTCGTGGGTTGTATCGTCCTCGATCGCCCTACTCCAAAGTCATCCAGTGCCGAGATTTTGCATTGGTATGTCAGAGCACGATATAGACAGAAGGGACTTGGTGGAGATCTCTTGTTGCAAGCTGTCGAACATGCAAAGAAGACAAATTGTCATAAGCTACTGATCAAGACGAGCTCCATCCACAAGCTCGCAAACAAGTGCTTGAAGAAGTTCAACTTTGTAAAGGTGTCTACAAAGCCAGATTCCAATGTCTACTTCCGTATGGTTCGCATGAAAGACTATGTATGGAGCATCGATCCACAACAAAGTCAGCAGGACGTTGTTGAGACGTCCTGATAAGACGTCCTGATACGCCATCTTTCTTTCTACCTGTCTCAGCGAGCAAAGACGCAACTGCTTGATATGTCTCAGAAGATGGCTCAAAGTTGCCTAAAATGGACATGAACAATCATTTCAAATGAAAGCTGTTTTCTTTGTTAGTCAGATATTGTCTTGCAATACATATACGCCAGTGCTCGGCATGCTGTTGGTTCGGAACCGTTTCTTTCAAGAATTATGGTTGAGCATGCAGCATTACTGACTTTTAGTCTGTGTGGAGGTCTGCTGATCCTGATACCTCTCATCTTTCATGTTCACAATCGCAATATTGCGGTGATAGTGCTTTGCCTGGAACTGGCACTGGGTAATCTTCGAGTATTTGTCAACGGACTGGTCTGGAACAAACCACTTGATCAGAATCTCGTGTTGGGAACTGGCTACTGTGATATCTCCCTGCGGATCGCCTACACAGCTCAACCAGCCCTGATGGGATGCGCCATCGCTGTTCTGAGGTACCTCTCTCGAATCTTGGGCAGTAAAGGAGCGTCGGCCACAAGTCGAGCGAATTGGACAAAGCAGAACCTCATCGATCTTGCCATCATCTTCACGGCGCCCATCATCATCATTATTTCGCACTTGATCATCTTTCGAGAACCGAGGTATTCTATATTCGGTTTTGTAGGATGTGACATCAACATCGCAGGTTCGGATTCACCCTGGACGCTGCTGATCTATATATGGTCTCCGATCCTGGGCTGTTTTGCCTTGTATCACGCCTTGCGTATAGTCTATCTGTTGAATAAGAAGCGGAAGGACTTTCGGGAAATCCTACAGAACTCTCAATCGGGCTTAAACATGAGTCGCTTCACCCGATTGCTGATATTGGCATTCTCTGTAATAGTACTGGTCGTACCTGTCAATTTCTATACATTCTTTCGTCAAGTCAGGCTGATCGATATACACAGCACATATAAGATTCATGGTAATTACAGCAGCATCAATGTCTACTACACACCTGTGACGGACGGAGATATGTGGTCTTATTGGTATCAAGCTCTCGTTGCGCTTGTGTTCGCAGCTCTCTTTGGCATCGGTCAGGAGGCTCTGAATACCTATCGTCGATGGTTCCTGGCTGTGCCAGGCCCCGAGAGGCTCCTTTCCTATACCAGGAATTCGAGCAGTGCCATCTTTGGTACGTTCTCAAAGTTCTCGAGGTACACCTCGACAAGATCGAGCCGGGCATCTGCCAGTCTCACGTTCAGCAGTCTGTCTGATTCCCCAATCGAGAAGCTCGAAGCCGGCGAGACCTCCGTCATGGAAACGCAACCAATGGACGATATTTCTGGTCAATCCGTGTCGGAAAAGGCTTTCCATGGACAGGAGCTTTCCCTGAGTGACTCGTTGACGCGAGGCCACAATGCAGTCATCTCAGGTTACACCCAGAGCCACATCTGGAACGAGACGAACGAATCCCCGCCCTCTCCCAACAAAATCAAGGTGAGACGGGATTTAGTACAACATTCGGCACGAAAGAGTTCGCTGAGTTCCATGACTGACATGCCCCATTCTTGAGAGTGTCTGTCGATATAATTTTTATCTACATGTAGAAATCCTAGTTAACTCTTCTGCCTGCTGCTCTTCTCATGTGAATGTCTCTCCGTCTCTCTGACTCGATTGAGAAGGCGGCTGATCGTAATCAGGCTGTAAAAGAGTCTTCGAGGGCGCTACTTTGGGTCGCTTCATCAGGCACATTATCTGTCGCCGTCTTTTTCCTTCGCTCGATAATGTGCAGACCAGTCTGTCTGATACTGACGGTATCGCTATACTGTCCCGTGCCCTCGTCTCTCTGTCGCCTGACGTCAAAGGTAGCGTTGACGAGGGCCTTGGCACCCTTCAGATCCTCCTGTGTCAACCGCTCTATTGCGCGCTCGTCGAATGACACAACATTGAACCAGGAAGTAGTACTCGACGACGACGACGTGGAGGACGATGATTGCTGAGACTCTGCTGGCGGCCCGCGGTTCACTGCAAAGAGGTAGCGGACTGCCGGTTTACCGTCGCGAGTCTTAAAGGTCGTCGGGGTGCTGCCGAATTTCCCGAGGAGTTGGCAGGTCGCGGCATCCTGGATCGCTCGAGTCGTCGAAAAGAGTCTCGTCGCGCGCCTCATATCCTCTCTTTCTCTCTTTCTCTTTCGTGCTTGAAGGGTGATGACTTTCGACAGGTAAATGGAGAGTTGGAATCGGTAGGTATTAGTGTATGGGTCCAATTCTGAGGGCTCCACAGACGCCTCCCCGGGACGACTTGCCCCTTCTTTTCCTAGTCGGTGGAGAAGAGTACTAATGATGAGCTTAAAATTCCTGTCGATGACACGACCCAAGGATTCGGGAGCCGGATGGAATTACTTTTGTGTATACTAGGTTTAGAAAGAGGGGAATAACACTTTTGTGGAGCAACTCTCACTTTTTTTGAATTGCATGTCATGATGCAGAATGCACCTCAAAAGAGAATGTCAAGAATCCTGGTATAGATATTATTTTTTTTTCCATGTAGAACAGTAGGGACCTAGAGTACATGCCGTCAAGATGCTAGAGAAACCTTGGTCATACGACCGAGCCAGCGTCCCAAACGAGCAGGAAACGTCAATGCCGCCCAGAACAATCGGGCGGGTAAGACCATGAGACTGGCCAAGGACCGGGCAATGCTCGGAGATCTCTGACCAGTCGAGAGTGGCGAATCGCGACCAATGTCTGCCAGTCGACGTTCCATTGCGTGCAGTTTCTCCTCATATTGCTGTTGTATCTGAGCCTCGTGTCGTTCGAAACGGCGCAAGGCATGCTTCATCTGCACAATATCCCTCTCTCCCCCCTCGCCCATGGTCAATGGGAGATGGGCGCGATTGTTGTCAGAGGCAGCCCGTCCCTGTTGCACCCGACCATTCTCGACGAGCCGGAGTTCCACTTGGGCGAGGCGGTCGAGTAGTTCATCGTATCGTGCTGGCACGACATCGATGAGGTCTTGCTGCAGTCGTTCCGATCTCGCACTCAGGTACTCATAGCTGATCTTCAATGGTCTGAGTTCTGCCGCCAAGACAAACACTGTAATGTTGAAATTTGTGATGAGTCCATTGGCCGGTCGAGCCATGGTACTCCGTACAAAGTGCAGCAATCCAGCTCCAATCAAGGGACCCAGAATCAGTCCCCCAAAGGCTTGTGCCTCTGCATACCCAAGCTGTCTCGAGACTTCCTGCTGTCTCGAGGTCATCTTGTCCACATTTGAGGACTTGTACCGTTTTCTCGAAGCTTTGTAATAATCCCACGGCACTACAATCAAGATGAGTCATGTCTTCCTACCTTCGAAGAAGGAGACGAACCGGTGACACAGTTGTGTAGATATACCGCAACCAGACCGAGCAGAATCAAGTCTGTCCAGTGCTCCGTATGACTGCCAAAGAAGAATGAAGCAAATACGGGAAACAATGCAATCAGTGTCGGTGCACTAATAGACATTCAGCACTGAAGGTCTCAAAATATGTACCAGGGGAGAGCTTACTACTGAAAATGCGAAACGGTCTCTGCTGCTTCGATACCACCTTTAGCAGCGCCCTCAGCACCAGTCTTCAAGGCATCCTTCGAGACATGTGCACCAGATTCCACCTTTTCTCTTCTTCGCTCCACCGGCATATATTTTGAATCGCTTTTGACGCGTGTCACTGACCCGACGTGACCTTGAATCGTGCTGCAATTTGATTCGCGTCCTGGCTAGTCGTATGATGACGTAGTATGAGTGAGAACTGGAGATCTCTGCACCGACTCGTGAAACCTGATTCTCACTGGAGAGTTGAGTGTTTCTGCTGGATATCCTAAAGACCAAGGGAGAAATAGCCTGGAACAGTCTCTCTATACACAAGTCACGCCTTTTTCCATGACGATAATCGGCGTCATCCTCAAAGTGAATCCTTCCTCTCGCGGATCTGCCGGGGCACTTGATACGAGGCAGACGATCCGCGTGTGTTTAGATGTGGGGTCAAGTTCGTGCAACAATCGAATTGTACTTTTTCCTGGTGAAGAACATGCAGATCCTCATCTGCAAAGATACTCGGTCGATTCGAGGCTCCTTTGCTCTCGTTCATGTAGAGGCTCCGAGATTGAATCCGTGTACAGGAACGGGCGCGTCCAGATGCGGATAGGGCTTCTGCAATTCAATCCATGTGTCGGAAAGTTTGCACAGAACAAAGCAAGAGCGAGAGAGATATTATATGCTCGGGTAAAGCCTAGATTGGATCTACTTATCCTGCCAGAGATGGCATTTTCTGGTTATTCGTTTACCTCTCTGCAGCATATACGACCGAATCTCGAGAGCCTGTCGGGTCCTTCCTATCAGGCAGCTACAAATCTAAGTAAAGAATTGGGTGACACAGCCATCTTGTTGGGGTTTCCCGAGGTGACGAGTGATGATACACGATACAACTCTGGCCTTTTGGTCAAATCTGATGAGTTACTGTACTCCTTTCGTAAAAAACACCTCTATAGCGTGGACGAGACTTGGGCTTCGGAAGGTCAGAATTTTGGCGCATATCACAATGGCTTTATGCAGTCTCGCAGTGGCAATGTTATAAAAATGGCCTTGGGAATCTGTATGGATCTCAATCCATACAAATGTGCGTAGGACCTCCTCTGCCATTGCTCCCTGTACGCTGACATGTTCTAGTCGAGGCTCCATTTGATGCCTACGAGTTTGCCAACCATTGTCTGCACGAGAATGTAGACTTGATCGTAGTGATGATGGCATGGACTAAAGCAGAGCCAGGCAGTTCGGACGAAATTATGGATGACTTGCAACCTATCAGATACTGGCTGGCTAGACTGGGGCCAATACTGCAGGCAGACCGTCGGACTATCTTCGTTGCTTGTGATAGGACTGGGTCTGAAGGCACTACAGATTATCAGGGGCATTCCTGTGTCATCGAAATTGACCACGGTAAATTGACCGTGCTCGGTAAGCTCGGTTATGAAGAAGACCTCTTGACTGTAGAGGTAGATTTCGAGTGATCTGAAGTAGCCGAAATATGTCGTTACTGTATGAAATATAAGGCATGCAGGCATGTAGAACCAGTAACCATTCGAATAGTGACTGGCTGTGACATCGCTAATCCGCTGATCTTCTAAGCCATGTCGTGTTGGCAGCAGAGACTTGTCAGAAATCCTAGAGATCTGTCCGCAAGGTCAAGAAGTTCCCGAAATATCTGAATGCGAAGTTCAGCTAGAGAACTAGGTGGGCGTAGCAGGGCCTTTCTGCAAGAGCAATGGCGCTGCTCAATCCTTTACTTTCTAAATGCAGCTTGTGCTCTTGTTACGGCCCGGCCACGCTCGCCCGGGAGCCCAACATTGGCGCTTATTCTGATTGTTTCAATTAACCATCGTCAGAGTGGATGTCACTTGATTGATCGCCAGGCAAATCTGCCAATATCGCCCAAACACTAGACTTGAAGAGAGTGAAGACGAGACCAGTCTTGCGTTCCACAATCCTCAAATTATCCAGCACCTGTGATGTCGGGGTATGCGCCAGAGTGAGAACACGATTGTTCAGAGCCTGTAGATTCTCGACCAATTTCTCATATTCCACAATGACAGCTTGCTCCTTGGCGGACAATGACTTATCGTGCTCCATAATGCTCTCAAGACTGATCTGCAGATGCTTTCACCAAGAGTACTCAGCAGTCTGCCATGTGGGACAGGAAATAAATACAAGAGGTCGTCGCGCTGTCGAACCTGACATGGCGCGTTCGTATTTCCTCGCCAAAGTTATCTCGCTCGAGCAAGACACGTGCAACGAATCAGGTACCCGCCTCACCACAAGAGCGTAGCATCATAATTTGACATTTGTGGTGTACGAGCACATCCATAAAGACAAGTTCGTGCGACGCTCTGAGCAACGTTCAGGCAATTGGAGGTCGCATTGTCTGTGTGTGTGAAGTGGACGAAATACTCGGCTGCAGCCACACTGTTGCTCGATGAATGTCCATCGGACACGTTTCGTTGACTTTACTCCTCCGGCAATCACTGCCATAGCATTCTCTCACAGAAGCAATCCTGGGGATCATCATTCACAAAATTTGCGATGTGCTGTAGGCCGGGCGAATGGTGACATCGAAGTTTGGAACCCTCGAGATAATTGGACTCTGGATATAACCCTCAAAGGCGGCGAAGATCGTTCCATCGAGGGTCTGACCTGGGTGACACAGAAAGGACATACACCGAGACTCTTCAGTATCGGTAGCTCAACACACGTTACTGAATGGGACTTGGACACTTTGGTACCTCGGATCAGCATAGATTGTAATGCTGGAGCAATCTGGAGCATCGCAACAGCGCCGAATCAAGAGTCCATAGCTGTGGGTTGCGAAGATGGGAGCTTAGTGATACTTGACGTAGCGGGTGGACCAGGTGTGCTGGAGTACAAGTATGTTCTGACGAGGCAAAAGAGCAGAATCTTGAGCTTGGCATACCTGAGCCAGGACCAGGTTGTTGGTGGATGCTCCGATTCGACTATCAAGGTATGGGACTGCTCGCAAGCGAGAGGGCCAATCCTGGCTCGTATGGCTGTCGACAAGGTGAGGAACGAGCCTACTCTTGTCTGGTCAGTAGTTGTGCTTCGTAATGGCACGATCGCTTCCGGTGACTCTACGGGCTCTGTGAAGCTCTGGGATAAGAAGTTCTTTTCCCTGTTACAAAACTTCAAATTACATCAAGCTGATGTGCTATGTCTGGGGGCGAATGCGCTCGGAGATACTCTGTTCTCAGCAGGTGTGGACAGGAAGATGCAGATGTACAAGATGATTGACAATAAAAGGAGATGGGCACACATCAGTGGTAGGCGCTTTCATGCCCACGATGTCAGAGCCATGGCAACATACGAATCAAGGGGGATGTCCTCAGTAGTCACTGGCGGTGTAGATATGAGTCTCATGGTCATTCCTCTGCAGGACTTTATGAAAACGAACCATAGAGCCATCCCTGCAGTGCCTCAAAGGGCTCGTTGTGCCGTTGCGCGCGAATCAAGGTTACTGATGTTGTGGGCTGATCGACAAATCAAGATCTGGCGACTCTGTCAACCTTACGAGCTCGACTCGGAGCCTCGCCAACAGCTCGTGTCAAAGATGACGTTCAAGAATGAGGAGAACATGACCTCCGCAGCACTCAGTCCAGACGGTCGATTTCTCGCGGTTTGCACACTGATCGAGACAAAGTTCTTCATGCTCCTCCCTTCAGATACCTCTACGGCACTCCGGCCACTGAAGATTATGCACGAAGAGCTATCTCAGCAAGGTGCTCGCAATGTTCAGTTCAATGCAGACGCCACTCAATTGATTTTGGTCACCCCAGACTCTGCTATACAGATGTACAATATCTCCCAATCAGAAGTCAGTGAAGAAGATGGCATGTTTGACATGGAGATTTCTCGGGCATACACAATCTCGCCAACTACAAGCACTGATGATCCTAAAAAGAACCAGGCTTACCTCAAATCGATTAACCTTGCTTGCATATCTGATGCTAATAAATATCTCGCTGTAGTCAACCAAAGCAGTACCACAAAGCTTTACGATGCCAAATCTGCCGAATTGATAACGACACTACCATCACTGCCATCATCGGTCACGGCCGTATGTTTTCATGGGACCGATAAGTTGGTGTTAGCGACCGCGAACATGAACATCCATGAATTCGACGTCAAGTCTGGAAAATTGACAACCTGGTCAGTCGAGAATACGCCTAGGATACCTGCGCGATTCAGCAAACTGCAAGATCATTGTTCGCAGATGCGTGTCGATGAGCAACAGCGATTGTGGATGTGGGGCGCTAACTGGGTCTGCTACTTCAATCTCAAAGAAGATTTACCGGCACATCAGTCCTTCAGCAAGCGAAAGCGTAATAGCATGCCCTCGCCCAAAATGCTGACCAATGGCCTCCATCATAAGAATGAGCTGGAGGCGGTCGAGCAAGAGGATCTGGAGCCAGAGACAAGCAATGTTGTCGCTGACAACAAGTCAGACTCTGGCAGCCTGCGTGGCAAATTTTGGATCACATTCAAGTACAGGTCCCTCCTCCTATTTGACGTACTCAATGAGACTGAACTTCTTGTGGTCGAGCGGCCTGCCATGGACATGGTCAATAGTGGCGACATACCACCACCATTCTTTGTCAAGAAATATGGACAGGCTTGAGCGCACCTTTTCTTCATCGGCGCACAAGAGTCATTCATTTCAGCATAGCAATAGCGAAGCGTGTCAGTCTCCGCCTTACTTTATCACTTGCCAAGTCCACCATCCTCTCCTCTCTCCCTGACCCACGAGGCACTTCCCGATTCTCGCGGTTGCTCCTCGGCTGCTTTCGTAGCTTCAGTGCGAGCATTGTACATCGATAGCTCAAGTTCTTCTTCCCTATCTTCTTTTCGATATTGCTCAAGCTCGGTAGGTGATATGCCCTGTCGAAACTTCTGATTCACATGCTCTATCGCTCTTTGAAGAATAGCTTCCGGTGCAGATCTTGGCTTGGCGTGCTCTTCTTTCCTCACATATCGTCGTGTTACATCTTGTGCACCGCTCGTAGAGAATCCCAGGCAGTAACTCATCTTTTTGCCCCACCCTACGGCGTAAATTTGAGGGCTGTCCCATGCATTCTCACATGGGTCACAATGGACCCATCTTTGGAGTCTCTCTGAGAATACCTCTGTCCACACATGGTCTTCCGCGTTCCAGATCCACCGAGCACGAGAACCTAGTGCGATACAGAGCAATGTAAAGCAATTGGCAAATTCACCACACCGTCCCTTGCGCCATTGAAGCAAGGTCTCCGGGTCGTTGTAACGTGGAAAGCGCTCGACGTGAGCCGAGTCTTGTCGGCATTGATATAGTTCAACCCTGTCAGCACCGGCTGCTGCTTCTGCAGCATTGGCATGACCAGTGCCGATCCCATCAGTGGCAGAGTTGCAGATGCTGCAATCTGGAGCATTCACCCATCGGAAGAAATCTTGCTTGAACCATCTCATGAGGGCTCTTATGACATGATCTTGGTAGCCCAGCTCTGTTTCTCTTTCAGAATTGACATCTGCTTCTTCGTATATCGTGGTCAAGTCTACAGTATCGAGAGCCTTGTCGAGCAGACCGGGGCGTCCATATCGGAGCACATGATCCGACAATGAGACCACCTGCTTGTAAAAAGAGTGCTGATTCTCCTGCCCTGCAGCTGTAGTATTCCGTTGAGAAGAAGCTGTTCCTGTTCTGGACAATCCATTTGAACTTGCGTGAGTTCGAGCGGCCATGATGGCACGGAATCTGGTACAAATGTCTCGTATGACATCCTGGTCCATACGTGCTCTATATGACAATTAACCAGCAACCAACACTGCCAGGATGCTGATATGTTGCATTGTATGCTGAATATAGGTACAGGAATATGTGCACCCATGGCAATTGCAAGCTGAGATGGTTTGTGCGCATTCCAACATCTCAGACTTCCCCACAACTCTTCCGGAGCTGCAACTCATGACTCTGGGCTACGAAGGAAAGCTCGAGATGCATCATTATGCCTGAACATTGCATGTGTGCTAGTCTGTATAAGCCTTAATTAGACCCAAACGAGCGCTGAATTTGTGTGCGTGTCAGTAGTTGAGACATCACGAAAGCCCAGCAGTCATTTGTAAAGGTCTGACTATTGTGTCGAGCATAAGAAGATTTAGCAGAGAGCTTTGCACGATCCTTGGTCGTTCGGAGAACGGGATCGTCCAGCAATTGCACGACTTCATCAGCGGATCGAGAGTGATTGAAGTCCTACGCCCTTCCATGGTCAGTGTCTACTCGCAGCAAGCACACAACAGGGATGCTCGCCTCTTGTCGGTATTTCTGATTGCGTTCGCCATCCGGTTTGGCTTGCAATTTACTTCACTACCTGCAAGATATGGCAATCTTGTGGGAATCTCAACGCCTGTAACATCATATACACAACGTGAGTAGGACTTTATTTTCTAGACTCTATGCTGAAACGAAAAAGTGCAGGAAGGATCATATCTATATAATACAGGCATCGATCCATATGATGGCGGAGTCTGCCACCAAGCACCACTTCTCCTGGCAGTGCTCACCTTTGTTCAATCACTGCCAGCTGGCCAGATCCTCGAAAAGCTGACATACTCTGCGGCCGATCTAGCCACAGGTCTTGCCCTTCTGGACATTGGTTCCTCCGAATACGTGAAAACAAGGGCAGGGGAGCAGTCATTCGCTCCATGGGTTCTCACTGCGATGTAAGCTAGATTACAGTCAGCCAAATCACACGCACAGCTGACTGAGTTAGTGCCTTGCTGAATCCTCTCTCGATCATTACGGCCACCGCAAGATCCAGTGCTATCTTCAACTCGATGGCTATTGCTTTTGCCATGAGCAGTGCCCTATCGGGAAAGATTCTGGAGACGACATTCTTTTTGGCATTAGCAACCTATATGTCGGTACATCCTCTTCTCTTGATGGCTCCTTTGGTGCTTGTCATCGCAGATCAGAAGGGTGTATCTACTATGATTGTACTGCTACAGAGTGTAGCAAGCCTGGGGGTCTTCATCGTTGCCATGCTGTATTCCAGTTATCATTGGCTCGGATCCTGGAACTTCATCTCGACCACTTACGATATCGTACTTCAAATGACTGATCTGACTCCCAATATCGGACTTTGGTGGTATTTCTTCACGGAAATTTTCGAAGATTTCAGAAACTTCTTCCTGGGAATGTTTCAGATGCATATGCTGATATACGTGTTTCCATTGTGTATCAAGATCAGGTAACAATTCGGAGTGCCGGAGATTGTGAGCTCATATTTGCAGAAAAGATCCACTCTTTGTGGCGATCACTTTAACAGGGGTGATAGCCATCTTCAAACCCTATCCTTCAATCGCAGACACGAACCTCTATCTGACACTTCTACCACTATACTCACATCTATTTCAACACACGCGATATCTGTTCGTGGTAGCATGTGCTCTGCTGTACTGCTGTATTTTTGGGCCGGCTTTCTACTACCTGTGGATCTATGCTGGATCTGGCAATGCCAATTTCTTCTATGCCATCACACTCGTCTGGAATCTTGCACAAGGAATCTTATTGACCGATGTCGTGTTCGCATGCTTAAAGAACGAATGGGAGCTTGCAGCTCCGGAATCACGTCTGGGAAAGGGGCTCGAGGTTGTACAATTAGCAGATTAAGTCAACGTACTTGGGGCCAACGATCGTATCTAGACCAGAGGAAGTCCATCTCGCGACTTGTGAACATGTTGATACTGCTTGGCTCGTGCAGAGGTCAGCAATAGATCTCGCAACGCCTGAAGTCACACGACAGACAGATTTACGCCCGAACTTAGTTGTTGTGGACGTGATGGCTTCCAGCTTAAGGCTTGCTTCTGCTGTCTCCAGCTGTGCTTCACACCAATATGCCCCCCTGCTCTAGCCCCGATGCCTTATGCCGAGTATGCGGGAATTCTGGGCAGAAGGAATACAAAAATTATTAAAATAGGGAGCCAACTCGCGTACTTGAATTATGGCTGCTAGTTGAGAATGGAGAACGGCAAGCCACTTTTCTTCTTCGAAACAGCATCTCCTCTAGCAGGGCCCGCACTCTAGCATGCTCTCTAGGACCTTGACAGTGCCAAATCTTCTCGACCTGTGCAAGGTCTTGAATGTATGTGTTCCTATCATGCAACAAGGATTCTGGCAGAAGCTGAACGCCGAAGCACTTTAGGCTTCAATCGCTAATGCAAGCCGCATATTTGATTGCTCTCAATGTCTAGTGCAGTCTGAAGCGAGACATCTGTCACTCCAGCTTTCGCCACTACACACCTCGGCCATCGATGGATCTTTCTTAC
The DNA here is from genome assembly GCA_004000165.1 of Taphrina sp. SM11. Taxonomy (NCBI): domain Eukaryota; kingdom Fungi; phylum Ascomycota; class Taphrinomycetes; order Taphrinales; family Taphrinaceae; genus Taphrina; species Taphrina sp. SM11. The sequence continues at coordinate 230,519 of RHDT01000108.1, read as the reverse complement.
CACTGATCTTACTCAAGTGTGGCTGTGAAATTCTGATAAAGTTGCATCGGTACGACAACTATCCACGGGTTATACTTCTTTAAAAAGGACCAGGAGCCGCCGGCCTAGATCTTGACCGCCAGATTCCCGGCAAGATTCATCAGCGAACCGAACGAACGCTGCCACTTTTGACCGTGCGCACAGGTTTGACGGTCTGTGCATTCACACTTTCTCTGCTATAGGCTTATGATCTGGCTGGCATGGCATACTGAGAAGGCCCGGATAACTCAGTAACGAAGGACGGAACGGAGAGAGGTCACAATTACAGGAGGCAATCTCCTGGCTCGGTGAACTTCCCCTTCGCTTCTGCCGGTGTCGTACGGAGGAATGCGGTCCACTGATCCGGGGGGACGGAATCCGACCGCTGATTTGACATGCCGCTCGGCAACTCTCTCAAAGTCAGAGGGAAAACGCCCGAAAGTGACAAAATCGCCTACAAAGATTCTCATTGGCCACCATCAAACTTAAAATGCTCCACGATGTGGATCCGTCCTCCCGTCTTCCCACATCGAGGCTAGACGGCAGGAGATAGCATAGGACTTGCGCTATACGGAGCACAGAATGTCACAAAAAACACCATGCGTCGCGCGGCTTGCGGCGTCCTTGGCTATAGAGGTTCAGATGTGGAAGTTCGATGCGTGGGGCACTTCGAATCTCTAATTCTCTTAAGTAAACAACAAACGACAACCCTCAGAACATAAAACAGATTTAGAGAACCAAAGAGCGTTTGTGAAGAACCTCTTGGTATTCTCCCAGATGCTACTCATCGAGGTATTCTTCACGCTTTCTTGTATCTTCCGATATGCACTAGCGGATAACGTGCCCGATGTCTACCAAGGCACATGGTCCAATATGTCAATTGGCAAATCAAGGTGAGTTACCTCATTACTAGTCAGCTAACAATGCTGACAAACATACCAGCCAAATGATGTTCTACATCTCTAATAACAAAGACTTGGCTGTTGTGACGAGGTTAGCTTGCACCATGCTTTTAGCTCATTCTGATAATTCTGTAGAGCAGTGATTGCCATACATGGACTACGCAGGGATCCTTGGAATTACTTCAATGCATTCAACTATGGTGTCAACATGGCATGGGAGGTGGGGGCAGATCCCTCGAAGATTGTGCTCATGACACCCTTGTTTCCGAATGGCAATGACAAAGCTACAGCAACAGGCGATTCTGCCAGACCCATTTTCAACTCGACAAACCAGATCTGCTGGTCTTCAGACCTCTGGGCTTCCGGTGCACCAGCGACCAACTCACGAAAGACTGCGGATCAAGGTGTGACCTCTTTCGATGCCATTGACACCATGATTCGCTACTTTGCGAATAAGACTCAATTCCCGGCTTTGAAGGAGATCGTGGTTGCTGGTCACAGTGCAGGGGCACAGCTCACGCAAGCGTATTCGGTTGTCGGACAGCCTCTACGTTCGCCACTAAATCTGAGAATCGTGGTCGGTGCTCCGGGCACCTATGTTTGGCTCAATTCTTCTCGGCCCATCAGCACAGCTGGCTGTCCCACATTCAACACTTACAAGTATGGTTTAGATAATTTCACATACAAGCCAGTAAAACCAGCTATTCCCGATGCCAACTTTGCAACTTTAGATGTTGTCTATAGCTACGGATCAGATGACAATGATCCAAATTTCATTCCAAGGGATCCTGGATGCGAAGTACAAACACAAGGTGACTCCCATGTCTCAAGAGCCCAAAACTACTGGACGTCCTTGCGTGGGATTTATGGTGAGGGCATACGGCGCTTCCACCGGAATCTGGTCATGCCTGGTGCCCTCCACAGTCAATATGCCGACAGGTACTCAGCTTGGCTAGCCTATTTCAGCCCAATTGTGCCATCTGGCTATCCTATCAATTACTCGAACTTGACGACACTCGGCTGTTTTGCTGATTCGGCGAGCAGTAGACTTTTGGCAGAAGCATCGACGTGGTCAGACTTGATGACTGTAGAATCTTGCGTAGCATTTTGTGCGAGTCGATTGCTACCGTATGCAGGAGTCGAATTTGGAAACGAGTGTTATGTAAGTCGTGGTGCACTTTGCCATTCCCTAATTCGGCCAAGGCTGATACGATTTTAGTGTGGGTCGAGTCCTCCGGCACAGTCTGCAGTTTCGGCGAGTCAATGCCAAATCACCTGCCCAGGAAATTGGAACGAGTTATGTGGTGGTGCCGCGCTTCTGAACTTGTATCAAGTTGACTTGAGTCACCAGACGACGAAAGCTCTGGGTTGCTTCCAGGATCACTATCCGAGTGGCAGAGCACTCTCGAAGGCTTCAACTACCAGTTCCTCAATGACCATTGAGGTTTGTTCATCATTCTGCAAGGACAAAGGATACCAGTACTCAGGTACGGAGAACTCGAAGGAGTGTTATTGCGATAACGACGCATCTGCTCTCGTTAGCGCTGGTTCAGCATGTTACTATACTTGTTCCGGCGACCAGACAGAGATTTGTGGAGGCGACAATGCTTTGAGTGTGCTCCAACGATTCGACATGAACACCACAAACCCAATCAGCAGCTCTTCCACCGGGTCTTCTCAAACGACCTTGAGCACAAGCACAGTCTCGACCACTCTATCGGCATCCACGACATCGGGGATACTTTCAACCAGCGCTTCATCAACAATTGGCACCTTGGCAAGTACGAGCAGCGCATCAGGCAATTGGAGCACATCAACCTCGAGTTCTTCGTCTTCCAGCTCGACTGCAGCTTCTGCAAGTCCCTCAAAGGTAATCTGCTTGACAGACCATTACCCGAATTACCGAACTTTATCGGGTGCTTCATTCACAAGTGATTCGATGACTCCCTCACTCTGCAACACATTCTGTTCTTCCCAAGGATATTCATTTGCCGGAACGGAATATGCTCGAGAATGTTATTGCAGCATGACTGCTCCATCGACAACATCGTCATCGAGTGGCTGTCTCATGCCATGCGCAGGTGACTCGACCTCGATCTGTGGTGGATCGAATGCGTTGTCGGTCCTCGCTGTGGTCCCTGCACATGGTGACTACTCCCTCCAAGGTTGTTTTACAGACAACTACCCAACCTCCCGATTTCTCTCTGGTCCGAGCCTCGAAGACCACGGAATGACGGTCGGCAAGTGTCTCGATTTCTGCAATCGGCAAGGCTTCTCTGTCGCTGGACTCGAGTACTATTATCAATGTTTCTGTGGTTCTGGATTGGATTTGGCGAGTCTCAAGGTCTCCGATTCGGACTGTCATACGCCCTGTGATGGTGACCCGAGTCAGATCTGTGGAGGCTCGAATCGACTCAGTGTCTATCGGCAGAATCAGTCGTCATGAGAGATTGGAATGTTCTCGCCATGACTTGTATATAAAACTTTTATCTGTCGGATTAGGAGAAGGAATGGTCCTTGAGAGTCAAAGAGGATGAAAAAACTTGGGACTCTAATTCTGAATATACCATATTACTACTAGAATTACACAAATGTGCTAAAGAAGAAGAAGAAGAAGAAAAGGTAAACGCTCCCAACTGATTTTGCGTGATTCTTTGCAACTTGTCTCAATCACGTCTGGCTTTGAGTTTGCCGGCTTCCATGTCTCTGAGATGCGAGATATTCTTGACGGCAGAACCAAGCGTGCTTCGCCTGACATTGATGCCCTCGACCCCTCGCTCCGTGCTGAGAAACTCGGGTACATTGAGTTTGGGCCAGTTGACGTACCAGAGACCGTGGGAGATCAGGTACTGTCCCGACCACCCGAGGACGCCCATCCAGAAGAGCACAAAGAGTTTCATGGAGCCCCAGGCGTCTTGGGAGCGAGGCAAGATGGCGGCGGCGAGAATCATGAGGAACGCAGACCAGGCAATATAAGGCACACTCTGCACAAACAGCGGTCGAAAGTCACCAAAGGGAGACTCGTGGGTCTCTGCAGGTCGATAGACGCCCAGAAACAAGTCATAGGCGTCTTGTCGTGGCCCGTCGGCGTAGTTGTTCTTCAGGTACCGGACGATCGAGTTCCAGCCATCTGCGGCAGCACCTTCTTTGCTTCGCTTGCCGGTCCGGGTGAAGTCGGTCTTGAGGGCTCCCGTGCCAGAGTAACTCATCGAGACGGTATTGGCATTGTCTGCCCAGACGTTCCGAAACATGGACTCGAATTGGTCGAATTGAGAGGTTGTCTCGACTGGTCCCAGGACACCGAGATGTCGCATCTGGCGAGTGAGCATCCATCGTGCGAGAGCAGACTGCACGACATTCGTTCGATCCAAACAGTCCATACAATTCGTGCGCACGACGGACGATTGAGTCTGGAGAATGGGATCGTTCTTGGTCGAGTCGACATGACAGTAACCCTGCTTCACGAGACCTTCCTCCAACTGATCGATGAGGATCTGGACACGGTCCCACCGCATGCCCTTGCATTCATGGTGGAAGTCAAAGTAGATGTAATGAATGTCGCGATCGCTCAGTTGTTTGACGACATCCTCGAATGCCTTCTTCACTGGTAACTCGTGGCCCTTTTGGTTGACGAGGTTCACGCAGAACTGGTCTCCATAGAATTTGATTTGCTGGTCAAAGTGTAGTCGTGCAGCAATGGCGGCATCCTTTTGACTGAAGATGCGCATGCGTGGTTTGTACTTGAGATCGTTAACTTCTGCCCAATATGCAGGTACACTCCCTCTTGTTTGGACATAGGATAACTTGACTTGACCGTCCACGATGGACGATTGGCCAGTTGTATCGAGTAGCACGAGTTGTTCAGTTTCGTTAAAATTCGAGACGTTGCCTTGGGCATCGATGCCTCTTGTAAAGTATCTCGTGCCGGCTCGATGACGACTGCGACGGGAGATGAGGACAAACGTCAGTGGTTTGCCCTTGAGTGCCGTCTGACGGATCTCGAGGAATCCATACATGATTGGAAGAATATATGAATCCATGTTGGCATCATTTGTCTTGTGACGATGATCGATTAGGTCGTTCATCAGGTAGCGGTTCCAGAAGAATCTCTCATCGGCCCTCGACCAGAGAGGACCGGCATTCGTGGTGCTGGCATTCGTCGTCTGTCTCTGGAGAGTATTGGTGAGGTCGAGGGTGTGTGAGTAGTAGAATGGACCAGTCTTGAGATGACTCTTGAGCAAGGCGAGGTACTCCATCTCTTCAATATCCGTCACGAGGGCCAAGTTCTTGAATCTCAACGGAAACAATTCGACTTTCGTCGCTTCAAAGACTTCGTCTCTGGCGATGCGTCCGACACTTCTTCTAGCAGTGATGACCAGGAGATAGCGATCGAGCTTCAATTGTGCGAGACCCATTATTCCAAAGACCCGCTGAGGAGCCGACTCTGATTGTATATGGAAAGAACTTCTCCCAGCCGTGCTGAACGTCCCTGCATTCCTATCGAGCACGAGACAAGTTCCATCTCGAGCATCTGGTGCGAAGGTATACGTCTGAGAGGAGACGTGTAGGTTCAGATAGTTCGACATCTCACCCAGTTCGCGCAAGGACTACTGGTACAGTGCTGGACTTGTGAAGAAAGTGGATACTGCAATGTCTACGCGAATCTTTTTCAACAATTCAAGCAACGATTACCTATCAAGTCACGAGTCGCAACTCGAGACCTGCATCAAAGAGCAACAGACATGCTAAAGATTGTCCTGAAACGATTGGTGTGAGTTTCCCATACAATCAGCGTCATTGCACTGCCTGTGGAGCTCATTCCAAGGGCGAAACGTGCCGGCTAGAGGAATCCTCCCCACTGTGAGTACCACATGAATTGAAATGTACAAGCATGAGGACGGATTAGAAGGGAGAACTAGTTACTACGTGTCATTTTAATCATTTTACTACATCACAACCTAGAATTGACTTTGATTATCGACTGAGAGCCTCACGGCAACTACTTCTGCCTCAGGCGGAAGCAGTGATCTGCTTAGGCTGGTGCACGGCATCTATGAGCGGCGCATTCTTGACGCTGCCGCTGGTGACATAGCCACGCTCGTGTTGAGCATCGTCAATCTTGATGCCAAGACCAACGTCGACACCTCGAGCAGACCAAGCATCGATTCTTGGAAGGTTGTGCTCAGTCCAGATCGAGTCGATAGCATTTTTGAGCTGTTCAATCATAATAGGGGAGTGTGCAGGCCCTGGAGTGATTCTGAGTCTCTCGGTACCGACAGGGACAGTTGGGTAGTTGATGGACTGGACGTATATGTTGTGTTTCTGCATCAGTTCGTCCGACGCGAGCTTGGCCTTCTCTGCACTTCCCACCATGACTGGCAAGATGTGTGTGTTGTTTGCCAAGATTGGAATGCCGATGGAGGTGAGAGCAGCCTTTGTTCGAGAGACTGCCAATCTCTGGGCGGCACGCTCGTACTCCGAATATTTCAGGTGCTCGACGGCAGTCAAGGCGCCAGTCATGAGGTGCGGAGGCAGAGAGGTCGTGAAGATGAAGCCTGGGGCAAGTGATCGGACAGTGTCGACACACTTGGCCGAAGCTGCAATGTAACCTCCGACACAGCCATAAGCCTTGGCCAAAGTTCCAGTGATGATGTCGACACGTTCCATGAGACCGGCAGTCTCCTCGGCAACGCCACCGCCGTGCTTACCATACATACCGACAGCATGAACTTCGTCGAGGAAGGTGATTGCACCATACTTCTCTGCGAGGTCACAGATCTGAGAGATGGGACCGACATCACCGTGCATGGAATAGACAGACTCGAAGGCGATGAGCTTTGGTCTCGCGGGATCGACGGACTGCAATTTGCGTTCGAGATCTGCAATGTCATTGTGCTTGAAGATGATCTTCTCTGCTCGAGAGTTTCTTATTCCCTGAATCATGGATGCGTGGTTGGACTCGTCCGAAAAGATGACACAGTTGGGTAACTTCTGGCCAAGGGTGGAGAGGCATGCATCGTTCGCCACAAAGCACGAAGAGAAGACGAGAGCGGCCTCCTTGTGGTGCAGATGAGCCAGGGAGGCTTCTAGTCTCTCTGCAGACAGATTGTGTCCTGCAATGTTTCGAGTGCCACCTGCTCCAGCACCGTAAGTATCGATGGAGTTGTGCATTGCCTTTGTCACATCCTTGTGCTTTCCCATGCCAAGATAATCGTTTGAGCACCAGACGTTGATACGCTTGGTCGAGTCCTTTGGGTGAGCGAGAGGGAATTCCTTTGCGAGCCTGTTGACATTGTTGAAGATTCTGTAGGACTTGTCCGCCTTCTTCTTCTCCAGGATATCGCCGTAGAACGATTCGTAGGGGAAGGAAGGTGTTGCAGGCAATTCCTCCCTGGATCGTCCAGCAGACATGGCCATCTGAGCATGTGGACAAGCAGCCTCACCCTTCGAGGTATCGAGCACTCCAGCATTGAGATGCACCTGCTCGAGAGTGGGCATTCTCGCATGCACTGGTTTCGTTGGTACGACGTACCTTCGAGACTGCTGCACGAGTGCCTTCCTCATCACTGGGCAATTATACCCGGCTCTCGTAAGCAGGGATCTGCCATTCTTTCGTCCCGTGCTCATGGACCTGAGAGTGGACGCTGAGCTCGACTTGATGAAAGGGCATAGTTGCTTTGCCTGGTTGAGCATGGACTCCATCTTGTGCAGACCTCCTGATGACTATGAATGGGAGATGTGGTGTATGGTATGGAAGTGAGATTTGTCAAGAGGTGGTGTGCGAGTAAGCAGAGTTATATTGGCCCGGGTTCGAGAGGAGCGGTCTCTCGCTGAGGGAGTCTCGCACAAAAGGCGAGCGCTGAATGAGGCGGGAGGAGAAAAAGGGCAGGAGGAGCGAGCGAGTGGTTCGACTCAGTTGTTGCGCCTGAGACTGGGCGCGGCTTTAGGGCGAATTGGGAGGGTCGAGCTGAGTGGAGGTATGAGACGGATGGCTCTCGCTCGAGCCTGATCAGTAGCATTCGAGGTTTGCCAGCTGACCAATGGCAGACCTCGCATTTCCATTTCCCTCCACGGACAGCTTTTCCGTGCGATGCGTCCTCAAAACGTGCGCCGTCCCTCTCAAGCTGATCGCCATTCGATCGACCAAACTCGAGTCCATCTCTCACTCGGACCCGAAGCTCAGATCTCTCTGTGCAAGCTCTAGCTGGCGTAAGAAAGTGCTGTAAGATATCACATATAGATGAGAGCACATATTGCCACTTGAGATCTCGCCTTGTGTCCCAAGCCCTGCTGATATTGCTTCGTAGCTGCGAAATCATAGTGCAAGTCACGTGAGTGCCAGAATGTCTCGCTCGGTCTCCGAATTTGAGGCGAGGCCTAGGCGTAATCGGAATGGCAGCCCGAGACGCCCATCCACTCACACGCAAATCTTCGTTGGCGCACCTCTCTCTCTCCTGCCTCGAGTCTGAAGAAGCCAGCGGATGAAATTCTAGCTCTGACGTTTGCCGAATACCCCGGGTTTATGTTCCGCCTCTCAGCCTGCCCTTGCTGTGATTGATCGACTTTGTAAACCACGTCATGCGAGCCACTTTTGATGTCGATCTTTCCCTCTTCTTAACTGTTCTTTATAGGGACAGTTACTCAGAACACGGGATATAGCAGTAGATTCTTTTCAGAGAAATCGGTGTTCATCCGAAATGCGGGGAAGACATCTGCTGATGACGATCTACCGGAGATCCGCAACTTCTGTCAATCTACAGTGGTTCGGACATTGCTCAGGAAGCACAAGGGCCCGAGTCAATGATGCCTGAGCAACTCACGGACAACAAACTGAGCAGACGAAAAGTTCAAGCCCTCGCCATAGACACCGATGATACTGCACTCTCCGAAGTCGGACGAAATTGTGATTCCCTTTGTAATCGTGGCGAGTGACTGGCCAGTGAAGATCAGATTCAACTGAACAGAAGTGACCTTTGGGCCGATTTCCCAACTGAAGACCTGACACGGGGACAAAAATCCTACAAGTGCCGGAATATGAGACACGTGAATGGAATGGGTGAGCACATGTTGAGAGCCTCGGGCCAACTACTTTGAGTTTCCCAGTGTGGCTCCCATCCTCACCGTGGCGCATGAATTTTCTCTGGGGCAGCATCAGATGGGGGGTCTCATCTGGAAGAGGCAATCTGACATACGCAGGCTTGCCAATATTGCCTGGCCTCGTTGTGGTGTCCAGGAAACACGTATACGAAGCCCTTTCCTTGCGGATGGGTCGATAGCTCAAGATGAAGACCAGATTGACTAGCGTGAGCCTCAGTTTCTCAAAGAAAAGATGCAATGATATACAGGGCGACTTTTCGCGCCATTTATGAAAGTGCTATCTATGGTCGACCACTGTAGGGGTCTAGCAGAATGTTTCGTAGTCATACGTTGAGCTTGAGTGCTCTTCGTACCAATCAAATTATGATCGCGATTTGAGGGAAGCATTCACAGCTTTCTCCGCAGAGACAACAGCTGCCTTAACAGGCTTTGGCTTTCGGTATTCGTTGATGAAGAAGTTCATGAACAGACCGGTCAAGGGGGCAAGATATGCCAAGGTGAGAGCTGATCAATTAGAATCTGGTCTTCTTTGAGTGCTTCGACTACTTACCAGTTGCGAGCTTCGAACCAAAGTCAGGCAGGCAGTTGGACTTGTTCTCCGGAGTCATGAAGAAGTAGGTGGCAGCCGATGATCCACCGACGAGGAATTGGGTGATTTGCATGGTGGTCAGAGACTTCTTCAGTGCTCTTGGGAAAGGTAGCTTCAATGCGGAGAAAACATAGTAGACATCTAGCTCAATTAGCCTTGCGCTGAGACATCCTTCGAGTGCGCGGACTTACACATGATCGTGTGAATGAACGAGTTGAAGACGACAAACAACCATATGGGAACTGCTCGATATTTGGAACCACCAAACATGGTGATCATGGCACCAGCGTGGTGGTAAGATTGAAGCAACGGACTCTTCTTGCCCCTAGCGAGGATGATCATGGTGTCGATGACCTCATAGTACTTTGAAAGATAGAACAAGTATGTCAGCCGATCCATGCCGTTGTCGAAGATCTCGCGGTCGGCACAGCAGATCCGCTCGAATGTCGGAATGCTCTTGTTTGAGAAACGTCGGTGAATGATCGGAATAGCACTGACAAACGTCCACGCACTATAGACAGCTAGCAATGAGTTGTGAAGCACACAAAGCCACTTGAACGTTGCCGTCTTTGTGAACGCAGCCGGTGGTCGAGGACGCGACAGATTGGCGAGCTTGACGGAGATTGTATAGACGGTGGCACATGTGAGGACGAATTTCCATTCAAGTGTCAGGTCGTAGAGTTCAGTGAGGGACATCATGACTTGAGTTGCGTCTTCTGAGCAGGCGAATTCTCAATTTGAGATCGATAGAGGTCGAGGAGTCTGCTTGTGCTATTGGCCAAAAGTCAATTGGTGTCTGGTTCGAAGATATATTAAGCGCTGATTCCACCACAAAATCTCAAAAACTGATCTCCCCAACGATCCTCCAGCCGAACTCCGCAGGTCACGCCCAGAAGTACTCGCACGTGATTTCTACGCACTCGTCATCTTCCTTCTTGTCGTTGCCAACAGGCATCGGTCAAGCACTCACTTGGAGCAAGACGGATCAGCGGGACCAATGAGGTCACTCTTGCTTGTTATGGACATACTGTTAGATCACGCCTCTGAGGACAGACCAGCCGTCCTGGGATGTGACTTTTTAAGCAATTCAGGCCGAGGAGCATCTCGGAATTTAACGTGTGGGACGCTCGGAAGTCACGCACCCGATATGCGGGAATGCTCGGTCTCTCCGTGCAGATGAGTGAGTCGCTCGTCTAAGTTGGTATGCAGTAGACGATCTCAGAGAGATGTATCTTCAGCATGTTTCATGACTTCAGAGCGTGTAGTTGCCAATCCTAATGAAGTGCCCACATGCCAAGCTGTGCTAAACAAATTTGGCACCTCTGCAGAAAAGGTTGTATGACCAGCAAGAGCCAATAATCTCTGTTCATATTGCAAGGAGATACGGTAGCATTGACAAAGGATAATGGAATAGAGCTTAAACGACCTTGTACATGTAAATGCAGGAATGTTCAAGCTGATACTTTGACCTGGAAGCAGAGTCCAGCTCGCTCTGCTTGTCTAGCTCGAGCTTCTCATTCTGTGCGAGTCGAGTGAGAGGAGCTCTAAGGCTTCATCCTCTTCGTAGCACAATCCGATGATGTGCCAAGTAAACCAAGCAGTACAATGACATAACTTCAGTCAAGCTTGATTACACGAGGGTGCAGTACGTGCTAAGCATAGCAAGACATGCTGTCTCATGTGGTGAAGATCTCTGGCAGATCCAGTGTCCTGAGGAGATCGTATGCGACATTTCCACAGATCCCCGTCCTGCCTCCAAACAGCTCAAAACCAGAGAGAAAAGACGGAGACGCAACTCCTCCATTATTACCACCTGATTTGTCTACTGCAGCCCACTCGAAACTGCCGGTCGGAGGCCCGAGTCAGACAACGGAAGCAAAGCAGGTGCCTTTCGCTACAGAACCAATTCTCCTGAACGATGAACCAGCAGCGCCTAGGAAGACACACAAGCTGAGAAACACCCTGCTGACTGCGATAATCGGTGGAGCACTGTTGTTTGGTGGTGGTGTATACGGCTCACTTCAGGACGATACTATCTACGAGTTGTTCACAGAGTTCGTGCCATATGGTGAGGAGGCTGTTTTATACGTGCAAGAACAGGAATTCCGCCAACGATATCCTCTTGCGCAGAAACATGTCTCGAAGGCCTCAGGTCGATCTACATCTCCTAATGTATACATTCCACAGTCTGGAGTAACGCCAAAGATCCGAGAAGAACCAGCAAAACACACAGAGGCCAAGATTCTGCAACCCGGACCTCAAAACAGTGCCATCAAGCCGGAAGATAAGGCTACTCCAGGCAATGCGACGCATGTACCAGAAGTCAACAAGACAGATGCAACACAACAGGACGTAAAATCGAATGCTAACAAGTCTGAAGGAATGGACAAGACAGGAAAATTGCCCGATCGAAGCGCTCCCCAATCTGCATCACCACCAACATCGACGGAGAACAAGAAGCTCGATGTGAGCTCAAAGTTAAGTGGTCCTGTTGTCCATGCTACGAAGCCTGCACCCGTCGAAGACCCTGCAGCTCGTGCGACAAGCCCATCTGTCGAGCCTGTACCACCTCCCTCTGCACCAATCAAGACGTTTGACATTGCGAAAGCAAGTGATAGGAGTATTGAGAGACTACAATTTGCCATCAATGGAATCATCAAGGCTGCAAATGAGTACGGCTCATCCCAGTTTTTCCAAGCGTCCCTCGAGAACGCCAAGGACGAAGTGGTACTTATGAATAAGCAGATTGCTGAGGTCCAATCACGAGAGCAACTAAAAGCCGAGGAAAAATTGACCAAACAAGCCCAAGAATACACCGCTCTGCAACAGAAGCAGATTGCTGAGATGAATGCACAGATTGCCGAATATGAGCGGCATCTGGGTAGCCAACTGGATGAGGAAAAAGCTCGACTCAATCAGGCATACAGTGAACGGCTATCAGAGGAGGTCAAGCGAATTGAATCTCTGGTAGAGAAGAAATTCGAGAATGAGTTGATCAACCAGGCAATCGAGTTACAGAAAAAGCTTAAGCGGGAGATCAAGTCGCGAGTCGAGGAAGAAAGGGGAGGTCGTTACGGGAAGTTGGAGAATTTGCAGAAATCCATTGCAGAGCTCAAGCAACTCAACGTCGATTCTTCGTCATTCATTGATGAGCGGGTGAAACTCCAGGAGCTAGAAGTAGCCCTGAATGCGCTCAAGAATGTTCTGCATGAACCCGTGCCAAGGCCGTTTGTAAAGGAGCTAGCTGCTGTCAAGGAGATTGCAGGCTCTGACGAGCTTCTCCGGGCGACCATCGACACTATCCATCGTGAATCCTTTGAGACTGGCGTGCCGACATCTGGACAACTTGCGGATAGGTTCAGATCGGTGGCAGAAGAGGTTCGCAAAGCGTCCTTGTTGCCTGAAGGTGCGGGTGTCGCTGGCCACGCAACCTCCTGGTTGCTTTCAAAGGTCATGTTCAGGAAGCGAGGCATGGTACCTGGGTCTGACATCGAGGCCGTCCTGGCCCGAACAGAGGCACATTTGGAGGCAAATGATCTAGACTCTGCCCTTCGAGAGATGAATACGCTCGATGGTTGGGCGCACCTGATTGCCGGGGACTGGCTCAAGATGGCTCGAAGATATCTCGAGCTACAGCAGTCGATCGATCTCATGGAGAACTCTGCAATCTTGAGGGCACTCAAAGCGCAGTAAAAATTACTACCTTAGTGGAGATTGTGCCGGGTGTGATAGACATGTATGCATAGAAAGCAAAACTCAAAGATAAAATACCACATTGCTTGTAAAGATCATCCAGAGAGCATATAACCTCAACCCACTGCCATACAAAACGTAACATGGCAAGACTGTGCAGTCTAACCAACGCATCAAAAGGGCAACAAGAAGGTCTGTTTCGTTCGAATGGAGAAGATGAAGGATTCTGCCGAAGCCAAGATTCAGATCGAACGCCTAATTTCATTTCGATCCCGGCAAACGAAACTTCCCGACAATTTTTCTGCTCGACCTCGACATGTCAAATCCAGGTTCTTTTTGCCGTGCGCGGTACCAAGCAAGGGTACCGACACATCTTCTTGCACGGCGAGGGGTGTCCCCGTGTGTGACTCTTTAAAGCAGGAGGGGAGAGAGAGAGAGAGAGGATGATGAGGGACTTGTCTTGTTCCCTGGAAATCCTGCGGGCTCATCCTGAACGGTTCGCATTCACCATCCGGCATGATCCAGAGATGGGCCGTGGTTGTTTTGCCACACGAGAGATAGCGGCTGGAGAGACACTGGTAGAGTTGACTTAGTCGGAGGTTCTCCCTTTTTCTATCCAGGGTTTCCTTTCGAGATGGAGTGTCGAGTCGGGCTGGCTGACGGATTGCAAGGCGTTTGATATTCCCCTGTTGGTCTGGGAGGAAACGGAACCGGTCGACTCCATCACGGCGAGACGCATCATCGAAGCTTGTAGTGGCAAGATTCACACAAACGCAGTCAACCTCCTGACGAGCTATCTCGATGCGTCTACCACCCTCCGGGCCCGCGTGGATGACTTTGCACACCTCCCGGATGCCGAGGGCGCGAGCTACATTGCCGGCATGACGAGGGTCTGGCGACGTCTGGCGGAGGAGATTTGGGAGAATGCGCCAGAGTTGCGTGCGACGCTAGGGAGCCGAGAGTCCATCGTCGACCTCTACACCCGGTCTCACTTGAATGCCCATGCCTTTGGGACCGGTCATGCCATGCTCGAGATTGGCTCGAAATTCAACCACTCCTGCAGTCCGAATGCGACCTACAATCGATTCGTCGAGCCAAGCAATGGCCCTACTAGCCAACAACAGCAGCAGCAGGAATCCATGCGACTGGTCACCATCAAGCCCATTCGCAAGGGGGAGCAGATCTTCAGTACCTATATCGGGGGCACAGACATGCTCAACTCCTCGAGAGCCCGGAGGACTCAGTTGATGGCAGCCAAGGCCTTTTACTGTCGATGCGAGCGATGTACCTCCCCCGACATCCTCGCCCCTCTGCCTTGTCCCGAGTGTGGGTCTGCTTGCCTGCGACACGACGAGACGGAGTTTCCCTGGCACTGCACGGGCTGTCCCCGACACTGGTGGGACGCTGACATCACGAGACGAGAGTCGCAACTCGGCAGACTCATCCTGAATCTCGACGCCGACATGACCGCCGGCCGCTTCCCACCCCTCCAGATCCTCCGTTTCGTCGTCCGCGATGCCCTCGAAGACCTCGGGCCGCATCACTACCTCGCCATCCAAGCCAGACTCTTGCTCGAGGAACTCTTTGCCTTTCGAGAGGTCACGCAAGTCTTCTCCACCGCTTCCGAAGAAGGGCCCAGTCGCATCGCCAATGCCTGGGTCTATGTCGAGTTTCTCATGAGGGTCGTCTGGACCATCAGTCCCGTGGTGGCCACCAACCTCTCCCTACTCCGACTCAGGACACTGCTGGACATGCATCATGGCAGAATACCCCTAGGTCTACCCAAGCACTCCTTTGTCAAAGTCTTGACTCGAGCTGATACCTTTTTGAGATTCTTCTGGGGAGAGGAGGATCCCGATGCAGCACTCTTTAGAAGTGCTCTCGAACGAGAACAAGTCTGCACAGCCTGCCAGGAACCCTTCACAAGATTATTCGTCTGTGGAAGTTGTGCTTCTGTCCATTATTGCTCGAGAGAGTGCCAAATCAAGGATAAGAGTAGACATAAGGATGAATGCACAGAAGCGAGAGCAATCACCAGCATTTTGAATAGTAATTTGGCATTTTAACATTAGAAGCACAATTTCAAATGATATCCATACTGATAATCCCCCAAGCTCATGAGACTGGGTGAAATCTACAAGAACGCTGCAAAGAGGGCAAAGAAGCCGAAAGCCCCGAGTTCCAGGGCTTGTGCCCCGGACTTTGTGACGCTAGTTGTCGCAGCTGACGACTATCGCACATTAGCATCATATATGGCATGTATCAAATTCCCTTACCGAGCCAGAAGCCGCACTTGAAGCCGCAGCTGCACCTGAAGATGCTGCTCCACTTGCAGCACTCGAGGCTTCTGCAGTCCCTGCGGCCGACTGCGATGCCGTAGCACGGCTGACAGCTGCACTCGTGGTAACGGAAGGTCTGGCTGCAACGCCAGACGAGACTTGAGAACCAGAGGCGGTGGCAGCAGCTTGCGCTGCGATAGGGAAGGCCAGGGCGGACCTGGTGCCAATATCAAGACCAGACACCGAGACGGTCTGAGCAGAGAAGGAGGAAGTCGTGGATCGTGTCGAACTAGAGCACGTCGAGCACAGCTGAACGGTAAAGTATGGAGAATACTGGGTAGGTGCTGAGCCTGTCAGGTCGACAATTCCAATGGCATAGTCGTTTCCAGATGGCAACCATGTCTCTGGAGTCCACAAGAACGTTCCAGTATTGGCAATTGAGCTTGCAAGTGGGTCGACAGTCACGATCGGGTTGGTACCAGAGTAGAGCGCGATTGAGATGTTACCAGAGGTCCAATTTGCCCATGTCACAGTCTGCACACCACCACCAGCCTGTATGACAGAGTTGGCTCCTGGAGAGAGGACTACTTTGGTCAGATTTGCTCACTTTCGTCCGATTGTTTTGATTCATCACAACATCACTCACTCTGATTATACGCCTGCTGCGCATGCGCTAGAGCAATCAACGAAACGAATGTTGGCAGGAACTGCATTGTAGAATGAACGAGAGTGTGTTCGCCTGGCGTGTCACACCTCTGCTGTACGAACTGGCCTGGTAGAAGACGTCGAAGCAGTCGAGGAAATCAGGCTTTATACAGCGAAAAGCTTTCAGGAAGCTCGAGCAAGCCAGTGGCGGCTGCCAAATGAGTGCTCAGCGTGCTTCCCTCGAGAGCTCATTTCCAAGAACGCCTGATCTGACCCCGAGAAAGAGTCTGCGCTACTCTCCTTCTTGTGTCACGATAGATTCAGCCTGCGATCACCCGCAGCACCTCCCAGACGCCACATGCACCCCGAATGGCACTTCAAGCTTCTGCAGTCACTTGAGCAGAGCAGTCGATTTGTCAGATACAGGTCAGCACAAATGCAATTGACTTGTATGACTTGAGTGACTGTAGCATACTTTCTGAAAGAGCGACTCATCTGTGGTCCTCCCTCACACCTTTGACGAGCTGCCGTCTACTGTGTGTCTGTGTGGGATAGCCATCCACGTGTAGTCCAGCTGTGATCAGCGTCCCGATGTTTCCAAGATCTATGAATAGAATCATCCTTCGATCAGCAAACACTCTCACCAGCATGCGAACGACAGTCGTCGCCCTTCGACACTCTACTACTACTACTACAACTGAAAGGGGTTACGTCGTGGCCCTGTGATTTATCTCCTGTTGTGCCTTTTTATGGTCCATGTAGAGCGTTGACTTCTTGGATAAATGTGCTCCACTTCAAGAGCGCTCCTGGATCGTGTCAATGACATTCATCTTTGCCAGTAGAAACCATGGACTCACGTCTGATTCGCCCTCGTGCATCTGATCTTCTTATGGCGAACCACTCGCGATGTGTCCGACCACATCGGCAGGCGGTAAAGACACGGTCTTCGCCAAATTCGTGGTGCATGAACTTCTCCAAGAGTGTTGCATAGTCAGTTTGATAGGCTTCTAGTTGATCAATCTTGTACCGACATTGCATGTACCATTGCCGTAATCGTGCTGCAACGTCTTTGGAGCGACCAATCTTTAGGGATATGAGAGGTGTCGGTGTAAAATCTCCATCAAGTCGAAAGACATAGATAAATTCTGGGCATGTCTTTGCAGAGAGTTGTTCGTGTCCATTGACACAGCTCGTGATGATGCTCTGCAGCTTGCTGAGGGAAGCTGCCGACTTGTTCGGATACGCCGCTGTGGAGGCATACCTGGAGATAAAATTGGCTGCCAATATCCGTTTGTCATGAACAACGAGAACTGGACTTCCTGTTTGTACCGTGTTTGTCTGTGCATCACTGTCTACAGTCGTTCTGCCAACTCGGTGTACAGGATGTTTTGTGCATAGTGCCCTTGTAGAGCAACGTTGGTCGACCACGAGCGAGGTGGGCTGTGTTTGGTCTGATACTTTGCGGTGCGAAGATCTCTCTGTCATCGGAGCTCTTGGTGTTCTTGAAGTGGTGCGAGACTGATTGTTTCTTCCTGACAATTTGGACGGCAAGTCATCCCGCCTAGAAACAGGCTCCTTGAGAGGTACGCACATCAGATGATGAAGTAGCTTCCTGAAATTGAAAGAAGACTTTTCTTCTGATCGACAGTTTTCCGGTGCCTTTTGCTTCTTCACAGCTCGTTTCTGTTTCGGATATGTCACTTCCGCTTCAGATGTTGTCTTCTGCCTGTTTTTCGCGGACTTTACAGGATGTGCTTCCCGTAGAGTAGTTCTTTGCGTGCCTGATGCAGCATCTCGCCGTGAGAGTACGGAGCACTCCTGATCTTGGTGTACCTGTTCGGCCATCGTCCGTGTTGGTCTGAGTGGCTCAGACACCTCTTGTGCCTGGTCCAAATGCTTATGACAATACCTGATAGCTTTAGACGGTGCTATGGTATTCCTACACGGCTGTCCGTTGTATTTGTTGAGGCCCCAACATGTGGCAGAGGATAACTTGGAGTCATTTCGGAAGAGTTGGCTCTTGTGCATTCTCGTACTCGACGAATGGGCTTGTTTGTCTTTGCTTGTCGACATTGAGCCGTATGTATCGATATCTGGCTGATGCAAACGGAGAAAGAGATTTTTGCGGCTGCTATGTCATGACTTTAAGAGTTGCACTGTGATAGCTGTGCTGACATATTTCTCCACCAGCCGCAAATGAAAACAAACCTCGGGCACATCTTGGCGAAATGAAATGTGGCTGAATCTGTCGAGTTTTTCCTGGCATCTCCTGACAAGTATAGGACACTACGCAATCTAGGTCGAGTGTTTCCTTTCGAGAAGGAGTCGAGACATCAGGCACTCTCGTATAGAGATTCTTGTTTCAACTGCAATCTAGTTCGAGATGACGAGAGTGACAAAGATGGGAAGAAAGACACATCTGGAGGCGACTCCGTACGATAGGGTGCCATCTGGAGATGTGGAAGTTCCTACCACGGCCACACAACGTCGCAAAGCACTGCCATCTCAAGATGAAATGGAGGAATCCCTCGGGTTGAAGCAGAAGAAGCGAAGCGAACAACGGCGGCAGAAGCGAGAGGTGAATCGTAATCAGGGCAAAGTATGCTTCAACTGTAGACTAGAAGGACACCGAGCACAAGACTGTCCAGAATCCTCGACCCGTAACGGCAAACCACAGAAACAAATCTGCTATCGTTGTGGAAAATCAGACCACAGCCTGAAACAATGCCGCCTGCATCCCTCGAAAGGCTTACCATTTGCCGAATGCTTCGTCTGTAAGGAAAAGGGTCACATCACTTCTAATTGTCCGACAAATGGAAACGGAATCTATCCAGATGGTGGAAGCTGCAAGATTTGCCGAAGCGTCGAGCATCTTGCCAAGGACTGCCCCATACCGGATGAAGTGCGGCTCGGCACCATTGTCGGTACTCAGACAGGTGGCAAACAGATAAGTGCAGACAGCGATGACTTTCACGATATAGCACGCATCAGTGCGTCTAAGAAGAAGGCGAGCGAGGGTCAAAACCAAAAGACAGGGAAGAAGATTGTGTCATTCTAGCATTACCCGACCTTTCACTTTTGTACATATCTATGGATGCCTAGAACACCTTCCAAAGGCTAATCTTGCTGTCCTTGCTGCCTACTGCCACCATGCCTACCTCGCCCTCAAGCTTCCTAGCAAAATCGACAGTATTGATGACCGTCTTGTGGAAACCCAGGACTGCCACTTGCTTCAACTTCTCCGCAGTATAGATACGTGCAAATGAATCCCATCCGCCACTGACGAGCAATTTTTGATCTGATCTGATTCTCAAGCTTTGTTGGCCTGCATGCTTAGTCTCCACGATGCGAACTTTTGCTTCGATTCTGCATAGACAGGGGATCTCGCCACAGAAGTGATACTCGACCAGACGAGCATCTATGCCGCAAGAGATGACCTTCTTGAGCGTTGGTACATAGAGTACACCGAGGACAGCGTCTCGGTGTTCAATCCAGACTACTAAGCACTTCCATGCTCCGTCCTGACGCTGTGTACTACGATCGTTCATGCTTAGGTCTATCTCAAAGATAGCAACTGAGCCGTCCTCATAACCAGCGACGAGAAATGGATATTCTAGATTTGTCGACATGACACTGCCATGACTTCCTTTCTGTGAGGGTGTTCCTATGATCTTCGTTGCCAGTCTCTTAGCCGAGGGTATGGTGTATATATCGAGATATTCACTGCCAAGCAGTCCAGGCACTACAACCAGTATTTCTTTTTCACAATGTTTATTGCCTCTATCGGTACATTGAATTGAAGCCTGGCAAAAGTTTAGTGCATTGACATCCAATACACAGATCATGCTTGGGGCCGAATAGCAATCCAGATCCTCGTCACTTTGGGGGAGAGGCAAAATCGCGTCCATGTGTGTCCAGCCGATCATTTCCCATTGCCGGAGTTTATTGTCCCGACCATGGGTTATGACATGATTGCTCGTCACCGTGATTTCCAGAAGAGCCGCCGTATGAGCACGCCAGATAGCTAGAGGACGATATGTGGACATGCTCCAAACGATGACCATGCCATCTGCATCGCCAGAGAGAAGAAAGTCCTTGTATTCATGAGGCATCATAGCAAGGGAAGCAAATCTTATGCACTGTACTTCCGATTTGTGACCACGCAAGACAAAGAATGGAACTGGACGACCACTCTCGATCCGTGCCTGAGCCATGAAAGTAGCAGTATAGCTATCGAGACGAATGACGATCCCGTGCCACTCAGCTCGCTGTAGTCTTGGTGTCTCTTCCTGTGGAAGAGCCTCCCTCGTTGGGGTCCAATCACAAGCTCAATTGAGGGAACATGCAAGCAGTCTTGTAGTGCAGTTATTTCTTCTGACTGAGACCAAGTCTATAGAGCTCCAAGGAAGAATACAAATTAAGAGCCCTACCTATCGTGAGTCTCCAAGAATAGCATTACCCTCTTCCACTGCAGCAGGACGGCAAACGTTAGGACAAGAAAGGAGTGGCTCCACAAGTTCTTAAGCGCAAATCTTCAACTTGACCAATCAACGCTGCACAAGCCACTTGCGAGGGCGCACGGATAGAGAGCTCCAACACAAAATTTATGTTTCGACAAAACAGTTCGATTGAGTCCAGTATAGGAAGATGAATATCGGTCAAGTCATCCTGTCCGCAGCCTGATCAGCTGAGATCTTTGGTGTTCCGATGACAGATGTTGCTTCACCCTCCGCGGGAGAGAAACGGCCGGCGGAAGACGCTGCCGAGTCCTCGAAAGCAAAGCAAACAAAGTATGCTGAACAGCGAAAGAGCCTAGGTAGCTCCTTTGGAACACGCAAGGCTCAAAAGATACAAGCGAACCGTGAGTCCAATGTTATCGATACCTCAAACATAGGAAACATTATGGGAGCGCTGGTTGAGAGCATAAATGAACGTGCTAAATCTGTTCCCACGAAAGAATCGGTACAGGTCAAGCAAGATGAGTTACGGCCTGTCCCCAAATACCATCTAGATGCGGAGAAGCCCGAAGACGTATACCAATTACAGGATCTCATTCTACCCGCCGAAATGGAAGCCATGAAAGCACAAGTATCTGCCATCAAGAAGAGTACTGATGACCGAAGCCGAATAGCACTTCTCTCTTTCCGAAAATCCTCCTACCTGAATGAACGATTGAGGAGGACTTTCAATATTGAAGAAGGCAAGAAGCCAAGCTCGAGCCGGGTCAAGATTATCTATTTCGCCAGTCTCTTGATGTCCCTCTATATCAACCGACGAAGTGTGCAAGACAGAGAGAAAATGACAGAGAAGCTGAACAATCCGCCAGTAACACTTTTGGATTCTCTGCTCTCCAGGTTTTCAGAGCACAACTCTATCGACAACAGGAACACAGACAGGATACTTTCCCATCTATTCGTGTTGGGCTTGCATCTTGACAACTTTGCGTCTGAGATCAGGTCCTTGCAGGAAGACCTTCAACTCAGGCCCCCTCAGATCTCCAACCTCTACAAAGAGCTAGGATGCCAGGTGGCGCCGATCACGGAGACTCAGAGGATAGCAGCAGGTCTGTCGAAGAGTGAGGCCAAAAGTCTCAAGGGGGCTGTTCTGAAGGTTCCTCTGACCTTTCCCCCGCCGAAGAGAGGTGCTATCAAGAAGTAATCGAGTCAGATCTTCTATACACGCTCTGTTGTCATACCGTATCAAGCTTACTCCGAGATTTACTTCATTCATAGGCCTTCCACCACAGCATATTCGCCTTCATTAGCTATCTTTTCTCGCCTTCATCAAGTTATAGCGGTCGCAGATCATATCATAGAACATCGTATCGATGTCGAAATTATATGCTAAAAGAAAATATACCTTGACTGATCAGACCACTCGAGCTACATAGGGGCAGCAAGCGAGGATGATTCCGCAGGAGTACTGTACAGAGATGAATGCGTCCAAGACAACCATCCCCAGAACAGGATCGAGATGGACTGTCCCATCAGGATGTGGAGAGGCGTGCATTTAGCCGTGTCGGGCCGTTATCCAGAGATTGACTTCTCTTGACATCCTCGTCAACGCGTCCCTGGAGTTTGACCGTTTCTGGAGCATGGCAGGGGAGGGGGGCTGGAAGGCCGGAGAAGGAACTTGCACGAGGCAGTCGAGATGTTTCCATGGAGCAAAGCACTGATTGCGAGAACTGATCGTCTCAGACTCTGAGCTGAGCTTGAGCTTCTCAGCTTCTGAGCCTCTCAGCGCGCTTCAGCTGAGGGCAGCCTGAGCGAGACACGAGTCGGAAAACCCTCATGGCTGTCGTTCGAAGTGGTCGAATGGGACATGTCAGTTTTGCTACGTCATTTCCGTGGGTGGCTTGCTCTCAGAGCGCTGGCTGGCCCCTCCGAGACCCTCGATCGACTTTCCCAGTCTCTGGCCCATATAAGCCTGATCCCCTCCGACGTGCCCACCGTTTCCCTCAGATACGCACTAGATATTATCTTTCTATAAACCAGAAAGATGCACAGATCATACAGTCTCAGACAGAGCCGGGCTCCAAATGCCTCGCATGCTACCCACCCAGCCCCTCCTCCTTCGTCCACGAAGTCAAAGTTCTTCAGTCAGTCCCTCGGCGGTACCTTCAGAAAGAGCGCTGCCGGTGCATTCGCTCCTGATCTAGCCAAACGACTTGCCATCCTCGTCAAGATGGAGAAGAACGTCATGCGTTCTTACGAAATGGTCGGTCGCGAGCGAAAGGAAGTTGCGAGACAGCTCTCCGTCTGGGGAGAGGACTGTGACGAGGATGTCTCTGACATCACCGACAAGCTCGGAGTTCTCGTTTACGAGATTGGTGAGCTTGAGGATGGCTTCATTGACCGATACGACCAGTACAGACTTACCATGAAGTCCATCAGAAACATCGAGGCCTCGGTGCAGCCATCTCGAGACCGAAAGCAGAAGATCATGGACACCATCTACATGATGAAGCACAAAGAGCCAAACAACCCAAAGCTTGTCGTCCTCGAGCAGGAGCTTGTCCGAGCCGAAGCCGAGTCTCTCGTCGCAGAGGCTCAGCTCTCAAACATCACCCGAGAGAAGCTCAAGTCTGCCTTCACCTACCAGTTCGATGCCCTCAAGGAGCATGCAGAGAAACTTGCATTGATTGCGGGATACGGTAAACACCTCTTGGAGCTCTTGGATGACTCTGCAGTCACTCCAGGTGAGACTCGACCAGCATACGATGGATATGAAGACTCGAAGCAGATCATTGTTGACTGCGAGAACGCCCTCATGGACTGGACCCACGCAGGTGCTCAAGTCAAGCCATCCCTTTCGACCAGACGACGAAACAGACAGTCAAACCGATCCTTGAACGACGGTGAGTGGGTCAACGCTGACGAGCACGACCTTCACGAGGATGGAACCAACGATGTCGAGCTCGGACAACCAATTGAACACACTGAGCGTGGAGAGGTAGTCGCTGTTTAAGTCACAGAGCGTTTCGAAATGATCAAAAAGCATCAATTAGACGTTCTCTGGACATGATCCCAATCACAGAAAACACTACCTGTAGAACTAATACTAATAGCTTATGTATGATAGTCCAATGAATGAAATAATTATAGATGAAAACCTCCCCAGTCTTCGCTGCTTGTCAATCTGTGGCTACCCTCAGTCTGATGGAGTATCACGTTCGTGCGCTCTGCAAGCACAGCCGATAGTGCAACAACTGAAATCTACATCACGAGCTACGATGAAGGACGTTTGCTTTCTCTGTTGACCGGATTTGAAAAAGTTCCTTGCGTTAGAGGAAAATTGCTACATTTGTGACGAGTTTAAAATACTACAAATTGCCAGGAACTCGTGGGTCGTTTGACCTAATTCGGACTGTCGAGCAGTTGCCAACAGCCAAGGCTGATGCTGGATTCCGATGTCAAACACCTGATACGTCCCGCAGACACATTGGAGTATGTGCACAAAGTCACCTTGGGCGGTCCAGGCAGACTTGAAGGGGCTCACGTATCGATCGTGCGACATGGAGACGAAGCTGGCGTGCTTTTGATACATGATGAGGCTCACACAGGATCTCAAGGGGTACTTCCGTTACACAAGGATACCAAGATTGAAGTATCATCTGAGCAAGATGGCGGGTCTTCATGCTCAATCTCATCTCTCTCAGATCGTTTCGACATTGAGCACCTGCAGCTGTTTTTCAGAGACGATTGTGAGCCATTTGTGGGTCTAGTCAAGCATTACATAGGACTCGCCCAAAAGTCAAACATTGGTGGGGAGACGCGAAATCATTTATGGCTGCATTTCTACGATCAGATGACGTCTGATTCTATCGTGACTCAGGTGGCCAAGATCGCTCTCGATGGCACGAGCATGGTGTCGACGTCTGAGGATTCCGATTCGACAGATGTGGAGAGCAAAGTCTCCGATGATGCTGATAGTAATCCATTCTTGGCAGTAGAGACCTCGGCAGAGTTCGTCTCTGATGAGCTCATTACCAAACACATCGATCGGATTCGGAAAGAGTATCTCGAATCTACTTGGCAGCAGCACCGAGCGGAATTTACACATACACATACCGCTACAGTTCATTGTTCCACTTGGAACATGGCTGGAAGAGATCTCGCCGAGCCGCTTGATGCGTTATTGAAACCCTCCTTGGAGGATGGCAAAATCGAAATCTATAGTCTAGCTTTTCAAGAGGTTGATGTCAGTGCCGAGGCTTATCTCACCAGCGCTGATACCAAGGCTCAGCAATACATCCATGCTATCGATGCCGCTCTGGGAGATCACTATGAATTGGTGGCATGGCATCAGTTGGTAGGCATCTTACTATGTGTTTATGCACATAAATCCATTGCACCTACGATATCCGATTTGGAGAAGAGCTCGGTGTCCTGCGGCCTATTTGGCATGGTCGGCAACAAAGGCGGAGTGGGCATCAGGTTCAAGATCATGGACACTAGCTTCGCCTTTGTCAATTGTCATCTGGCAGCAGGTCAATCGGCATCTCCTAGACGAAACACAGATTTGGATGACATTTTCAAGAGATTGTTCAATGAAGAGAGCATCTGGAACTCTGGACTCAGTGGAATAGACAACACTTTTCTCATGGGGGATCTGAATTATAGGATCGACTTGACACGACAAGCGGTCGACTCTGCGCTTCGAGCCCAGGAACTGCAGAGCCTACAACGGTATGATCAGCTCAATCGACAGCGTGGCAAAGGTGCCATTTTTGTCGGTTGGCATGAAGAATCCATCACTTTTCAGCCAACTTACAAGTTTGATATGGACACTGACTTTTACGATACCTCGGACAAGCAGAGAGTGCCGTCCTGGACAGACAGAATCCTGACCAGGTCTCACAAGTCCAGGCCAATTGAGCCTGTGCCTCAGACTTACAAGAGTCATCCACAGTATCGTCAATCGGACCATAAGCCGGTGAGTATGGAGTTTCGCGCGATGGTAGAGACTGTGCTGCAAGATCGACTCAAGGTGATTGAGCGAGAGGCACAATCAAATCTCGACCGGTGGGAGAATGAAGCAACTCCAACGATTCGTCTCAAGTCGGGCGAAGATCAGCTCAACTTTGGAGAGGTTCATTACATGTCACCCACGGTGAGATCCATCGGTATACTCAATTCCGGCAAGGTTCCAGCACGGTTTCGCTTCATTGCGAGACATGGCACCAAGGCTCTATGCAAGAGATGGGTGTGGCCATCACCTGCCAGAGGTATCCTTCAACCTGGAGACGTGATGCAGATGCAGTTCATGGTATACACAGATGCAGAAGACGTCGTGGCCCTCAACAAAGGCACAGAACAGCTTTCTGATGTGCTCATACTGCATGTCGAGGGCGGGAAGGACCATTACATCTCAGTCCAGGGTGACTGGCAGCGGACGTGCTTTGGACAATCTCTCGAGACATTGTCTAAATTCCAGTGTCTTCGTCCTGCACAGACTACGTCCTCTGCTGCAGAGAACGAGCCATCAGGGTCTCAGATACCGAGCATCATACATAGAATCTGCGAATCGCTCTTCGCTGATACGACAACGAACAGATTGGCCACGAGGAAGGCCAAGAGGGCAGTCCTCGACATCTTGCAAAACAAGCTCGATGAGAATCGTCCTCTTGAATGCGATGGGTACACCAGGAGTGACCTCGACGACGCCCTCTTTGACTTGCTTGTAGGTATTCTTGCCACTCTGAGTGATCCTGTCGTGCCGGAGGACCTCGTACGCCAAGTTCAAGATTCAGTCGCTTCCTCCAGCACTTTGATTCTCGAGAGAATGAACCATCTGCACGCCAATGTCCTCATTTACCTCATTGGCTTCATCAGTGGCCTCTCAGAGTCACAAACCGAGGACAGCGATTTGGAAGACCGGTTATGCTGCTACATGGCACCTGCCTTGATCAGGCCCAACTCGAACATGAGCCCAACCTCGAAGGCTTCCAGGTCAATCATGGAGTCTGCAAGGCATTCAGTGAGATCTGATGCTATGGAATCTTCTACCAAGGTTCTCTTCCTCAAGTCACTCTTGCATGGCGATTGAATTCTCCATGTGAACCATGAAAACCTCCGAGACACAAGCGGGAGTTGTCCAACCAATCGACTGTGGCGTATCGGCGCTCGCTTAAAATCACAAAAACTACAATCAACATTCACACAATCAAACTCATTGACATGGGGGATGATTGTCTTTTTATCAGTACACATTCTTTGAGACTTGGGACGATTGCAACATGAGGCTCTCACTTGCACGACAAGATGAATGTCTGTTAATCAGGACAACCATCTTCTTTCTGACCACCAACCTACTCCTACTTGGCAAAGCACCGACTTCTTGTTCACCTCGCTCTACATCATGTCTAGGCCAGAACGAGACAACGCAAAGTTGGCAGAAGCCATGAGAACGAGGACTGAGTGGAGTGACGATTTCAATCCATTTCTAGAACAGCAATTGTTAGTTGAACAGGCAGAATCAGCACCATCTTCTGGTGAGGAAGAAGATAGGTGTAATCGTCCACGAAAACAGTGGAGAGAACAGCGAGCTGCGCCTCTCAGCCGTCTGGCAAGACCCCTTCTCAAACAGAGATCATGTCTAGATGTTGATGATTCTAGAGTCCGAATAACTTGAGACTTCTCTGCCGACTACAGTTTTGGCGTACAAATCTGCTAAGACTGAGGGAAATGTTCGGCCACGGCTCGAGAAGTGAATCTCCTCTAGGGTCTCGAGCCCACTGGTGCGACATCGCTGATTTCGATTTCGCTGACGAGGGATCAAACACTATTTCCAAGTTGGCACTTGAGGCTCACTGGGATATAGTCCCAGTCGACATTCCACGAGCAATTTCGAGCTGATTTTGCACACCGGAATTAAGCTTGCTCTCATGTCGTGTCGTGCGCTCAGATATCATTGTGAAAAAGAAATCAGTTTTCAACCATAGCGTCTTCCTCGTTGACATCGTCCACTTTCCAATTCACGGCGCTGATAATTGTAAGCTGTTGTTTTGTCCATCTTTTAAAAGCATCGTCCTTGATGGAGAACTAGCAGTCGAGGCAAACTTACGTGAGACAGTACTTCTCCGGGGGTAATCTGAGGCCATAACCTGCATTGACGGGCGGTAGAGCTCTCCTGTTGCGTTCACCGGCAAGTTCAAGGAGGAACTCCTTTGGCGGCGCGCCCTTGAAGCTATGGTTCGTCTTGCTCGCAATGGCAAGTTTGATGTCGCTGACTTCCATGTCTTTTGAGTTTCGATGATCCTGGAAGGCTTGCGCATCCGTCAGTGCAGAGTGCACGTATTGATGGGCAAATGTCAGGAGTTGTAAGGGGACATTTTCCTCATATGCAGGGACATTCAGCGAGCTCAACAAGAGGTGCATCAATCGCGTGTCTCTCGGCTTTTGTTCTTTCTCGGAGGACATAATGACGGACCAGCAAAGCACAAAAAATGAGAAGTCTCGCAATGATGCTCTCAAATCAGATCTCAAGAGTCGTCCAGAGACACGCTGCGTTCTGGAGTTGTGTGCCATCAAAGCGAGTCGAATGTTTGCGCCTGGGGGCTCCGACAACAGCGGTCGGGAGAGGCTTTCGTGGAGAAGCCGGTCAAGTCAGACTCAGTGAACGGTTGCACATTATGAGGTCATCTGGGTAAGTAGAAGAATGCTGTTGTCTAGAGCTAGCTAGTCTACCGAATTCCTGCTGAGGCCAAAACCATGTCATTGACAGGACCGATGAGGAGGGCAACACATGCAGGATCGTGGTACTCCAACAAGTCTGCTAGCCTCACAAAACAACTGGAATCGTATATAGAGGACACTGACAGGGAACAGCACGAAGTTCATGGCTGTCGCGTCATCATCAGTCCTCATGCAGGATATAGCTATTCGGGTGCAACGGCTGCTTTTGGCTTCAAGGCATTGGATTGGAGGAAGGCCAAGAGAATCTTCATCCTGGGCCCCTCTCATCACGTTTACCTCAAGAATTGTGCTTTAAGTCAGTGCAAATCTTATGCTACTCCACTGGGACAGCTGAACATCGATCTGGACACCATTGCAGAATTGCGAGGAACGAAACTGTTTGCCGATATGGACGTCCATGTCGATGAGGATGAACATTCGATTGAGATGCAATTGCCATATCTCCGTCTCCTCATGTCAGAACACAAAGAGATCCCTATCGTCCCCATCTTGGTGGGAAATCTCGAGCACAGAGCAGAGAAGGAGTATGGAGAACTGCTTGCCAGGTATCTGGTCGATGAAAGCAACCTCTTTGTCATCTCCAGTGATTTCTGCCATTGGGGCAACAGATTCAATTACTCATACTACGAGGCAAAGGATGGCAGCGCCGTCAAAAAGGTCAAAGCGACGAGCGTAGCACCAGAGTGGCCGATTTGGCAATCTATCGAGACTGTAGATAAGAGGGGAACCGACATTATACAAAATGGAGATCACGACAATTTTACTCGATATCTTGCCGAGACCGGAAACACGATATGTGGGCGACATCCGATTGGTGTCATTCTTGCAGCATTCGAAAGTGCCAAGAGAACGGCAAACTTTCGGCTCTTGGATTATCAGCAATCCAACAGGGTCACACAGGTCACTGATGGCAGTGTCAGTTATGCGAGCCTGATTTGCCGTCTATAAGCACAAAGTCTTCTCATTTTCCGTCTACCTCAGCGATGCGTCAGCCTTTGCAAGTTACTAGATTCGTAGTCTTTCTCGCTTCAATAGATATGTGAAGCACAACGCTGCACCTGGACATGATGAATCACAATTCGACACATCTTTTCTCACCTCTCGACAATACTACGATAGAGTGCATCATGCTGAATGCTGTTCATGGCATGCCAGCAGCACGGCTGTCACGAGAGTCGAACGCTGCCTGATCACTCCTGCGGCTTCTTCATGGCTGAGTTGCGAACAGTTTCAGTCTCTTGCGCTTGCGACACGTGCAGAATTCCACTGGCCAAGCCGGTTTGCTGCAGCCCACTGACGACAACTGCCTACTCCAGCTATCCTGCATAGGAGACTATTTCAACATGGAGCAACTTTCAAGAGATTATCCACATAGCAGACTCCGCTCTCTATAAAGCAAGAATTACCTCAAATTCTAAAAACACAACGAATTGAGAGTTACACTGCATAAGAACCGCTCGTTCACCAGGCGCGTGTGAGATATCGAGCCACTTTCAAGTGGTTTGGACTCATCTAAAAGTGCCCCATTGCAGTCCACTGATCGAGACGCTCCTGGATGTCGATACAAAAGATAGCCAATCTCTTACTGAGGCGGGATATCGAAGCCGAGGACCCAGAGACTGAGCCGCTCGACCCGTCTGTTGAGGAAGTATATCAATCATGGGCTCTGTTGATTGTGATTGTGCTACTGATTGGTGCTCTTTGCACTTCCTACTTCCTTCAGGCTCGCAAGATTAGAGCGGTACATGAAACAGTCATCTCCATATTCGCTGGCATGATTGTGGGATTGGCCGTGAGGTTGAGTCCCGGACAGGATATCCAGAAACTGGTCTCCTTCAAATATACGTACTTCTTCAACGTCCTCCTGCCTCCGATCATCCTCAATAGTGGCTACGAACTCCATCAAGCAAACTTCTTTCGTAACTTTGGCACGATTTTGACCTTTGCCTTCCTTGGCACTTTCATTTCTGCCATCGTCATTGGTATTCTCGTCTACCTCTGGACGGCCATTGGCATCGAAAGTATTCCAATCACGCTCATCGAAGCACTCAGCGTGGGTGCGACACTGAGTGCGACAGACCCCGTGACGGTCCTCAGCATCTTTACGACTTACAAGGTCGACCCAAAGCTGTACACAATCATCTTTGGAGAGTCATTATTGAACGATGCTGTCTCCATCGTCATGTTTGAGACTCTGTCAAAGTTTCATGGTGAGCCGATACATCTCTCTTCTGTCTTTCGTGGATTCGGTATCTTCTTGGTGACATTCTTTGTTTCCCTCGTCATTGGCATCGGCGTGGGGCTCGGCACTGCTCTGATGCTCAAACATACCCATCTAAGGAGATTTCCTCAGATCGAAGGATGTCTGATACTATTGTTGGCATACAGTTCATACTTCTTCTCTAATGGTTGTCACATGTCAGGAATCGTATCTCTTCTCTTTTGCGGCATCACACTTAAACACTACGCATATTACAACATGTCACGCCGCACACAGCTCTCCACAAAATACCTCTTTCAACTGCTGGCACAACTGGCAGAGAATTTCATCTTCATCTACCTTGGACTGTCTCTCTTTACAGAGATTGACCTCATCTACAAGCCAATGTTTATTCTTGTGACCACGGTCGCCGTGTGCTGTGCACGATATGCCGCTGTGTTTCCCCTGTCATCGTTGATAAATGTCATTCTGCGACATCGGACACGAAATTCAGTCCCCGAAGCTGATGGCGAAATCTCGAATGCATACCAGGTCATGTTATTCTGGGCAGGATTACGAGGAGCTGTGGGCGTCGCACTTGCAGCAGGACTCGAGGGCGAATTTGCAGCTACACTGAAAGCTACAATCCTGGTTGTCGTTGTCCTTACTGTGATTGTCTTTGGTGGCACAATCGGTCAGATGCTCCAGATACTTGGCATCAGGACACAAGTCCCTCAAGAAGAAGAGGTATCTGACGATGAATTCGATGTCGAGGAAGGCGGCAGACTCGCTCCGCAGTCGTCCCTGCCTCTGCCCTCGACTGCAGGTCAGCGAGAACGTCACGAAGACCGCGCAGCCATGAACCGTACACGTTCACCAATCACACCCATACCACTCACTCGCATTGACAGTGCCGAATCGACAGGCTCCGACCTGCCTCCATCTGCCACGCAACACCAGTCTGCTGGCTTACTGGGCACGTTCAAGGACGCTCTTCATTCCATGCCCGAAGATAGAGGTCAATGGTTCCTAGACTTTGACGATCGAGTCCTCAAGCCCGTCCTGCTAGACAGGCCGCGGAGATAGGTACATAGATAGAGTACCATCAAAAGTTGTGAATACCTAGTGATGTTCCGTGTGCAGCGAGGCTGGCTCGAGATTCAGGAGCCTTGCAACTTTCCTTGCTTTCAGCCAGCTTCAGACAAGCACGCAGGACTGAAGAGACGATCATCACGGGGAAATTGAATTTGGCGCAAATCAGTCTTTCATGTGCTCACGATTCTTCGCGTCATGCAGCGCGCCTCTGCTCTGCCAATTGATGGGGTCCTCTTGTCTCTTGGAATTGCCTCTCACAATCCAAGTTCAGGACCAGAAATGTCTTTAGCAGACTGAGGAGATTCCACTCGCAGCCTCTGTGGAGAACTGTCTTGCCTCATTGCGATGTCTACGAAAAAGACCCCGAGACAATCGACCCTCGTCTCGTTCTTCAAGAAGACTCCTTCGCAAGAGACACCGACAAAGGCAGCGCCGAGCAGGAGCATCGAGATTGCCGTGAATGCCAAGACGTGGGAATCGACTCCGACAAAGAAGATCGTACCAGAACCTGCGGTTGCAGTCGTTTCGAAGACCTCTAGCGATGAGGATGAGGATCTGCCTTCGAGTGCACGTCCTCAGAAGCGTAGACGTATAGCAGCACGAGTGTATGATTCTGATGAAGATTATTGCGATTCGATCGGGGAAGATATGGATCTCGATGCAGAGCTTGCTGCCGTGCAGCCTCCCCCGAAGATGGAAATCGAGAGCTTCAAGTCGAATCAGTTACAGAGGTTTCTCGCTCCGTCGAAGACAGATCCTTCGCTCGAAGAGCCGTCCTCTGACATGCTTCCGAGTTCAGACACGATCCCTGCTCTTTCTCGAGAACGATCCTCTAGAGTTTCTGCCATCTTGCCAAAGTCTAAGCAAGAGCAGCTCGTAGAAGGAGGATAGTATGTGCTTCTTTTCATGGCGAATGGAGGACGAGAAGACTGACCTTTGCTAGCGACTGGCTCAAGCCTGGCAAGATCAAAGATGCGGATGGCAACATGCAAGGAACAGCTGACTACAATCCTCGGACGCTCTACATACCAAAATCAGCGGCCGCAAAATTTGGCAATTTCGAGAAGCAGTTTTGGGAGCATAAGAGCCAGAATTTCGACAGCATAGTCTTCTTCCAAAAGGGCAAATTCTACGAACTCTATGAGGAAGATGCGGTCTTGGCACATCAACTCTTCGACTGGAAAATGAGTGGTGGACGTGCAGGTTCCCTGCGTATGGCGGGCGTGCCAGACTACACCTTTGATCACTGGGCCGGCCAATTTATTGCCAAAGGGTTTAGGGTCGCCAGAGTCGACCAGATGGAATCAATTCTGGGCAAAGATCTCAGAGATCGTGCTGCCGGAGCAAAAAAGGAGAAGATTGTACGTCGGGAACTTACCCAGGTTCTGACACAGGGGAGTCTGGTAGATGGCAACATGCTAATGTCTGACATGTCGACATTCCTGATGTCCATCAAGGAGATTGATTGTGATACAGACCATGCTGTGCCCTCATTCGCAGCTGTGTTCTGTGACGCCGCGACGGGAACCTTTTACTTCTCGTCCTTTGCAGATGACGCTGCTCGAACGCAACTTGATACCCTGATCTCACAGATCAAGCCTCGGGAACTCGTCTTGGAGAAGGGCCGCATGAGCCCGTTGAGTTTCAAGGCGTTGAAAACGGTCCTGTCGGCGAATGCCATCATCAACTGGATCAAGCCAGAAGTCGAATTCTGGGACGACGAACGAGCATTGCAGGAGTCCCGCGAGGCGCGCTATTTCGGTCAGGGAGACATTCAGACATGGCCAGAACCTGTGCAAGATATGCTCAAAGACGCAAAGACTGCCGGAGCCTTTGGTGGATTGTTGTGGTATCTACGAAACCTCAAGTTGGATCAAGATCTCTGCTCGTTAGCAAACTTTCAGCGCTATGATCCCTTACAGGCTAAAACCTCGCTCGTTCTCGATGGTCAGTCACTGATCAATCTCGACATCTTTAGCAACGATGACGGGGGGACCGAAGGTACTCTGTACAGAATGGTCAACCAATGCATCACCCCTTTTGGCAAACGTATGCTGAAGCTTTGGGTCTGCCATCCTCTACAGAGCATCAGGGAGATCAATAAGCGGCTAGATGTCATTGACTTTTTGAACGACAAACTCGAGGTGCGGGAAGATATCAAACTTGGGTTCTCAAAACTTCCTGATCTCGAGAGAATGATAGCTCGTCTGCATTGTGGACGTTGCAAAGTGCTCGATTTCGTCAAAGTCCTCTCTGGCTTTGTAAGAGTCCTTGAGACCTTGGATAAGTTGCGCGAACAGGTGCCCGAAGGATTACTTCTACACGATATCTTACTAGCAGTACCCGATATGCAAGAGAAGATGCGTTTCTGGCAGAATGCTTTCGACTGGGATACAGCACAGGGCACCAAAGACGAGAAAGGCAAACATGTGCCGGGACAAATCATACCCACTCCCGGGGCTGAAGCCGAATTCGACGAGTCAGAAGCCAACATTGCCAAGATAGAGGCCGACCTCGAACCATACATCATACAATATGCGAAGGAGTTGAAATCATCCAAGGTCCGATATGTCACCTTGGGCCTATCGAAAGAGATCTATCAGATCGAGGTGCCGAGCTCGATAGAAGTGCCCAAGAGCTGGTTGCGACTGTCGTCCACAAAGGCCGTGAATCGATACTGGTCGCCAGAGGTCAAAGCACTCGTCACAAGCTTGCAGGAAGCACGAGAGCTTCACAAAGCTTTGGTGGATGGACTGGAGCGTCGCTTCTACACGAGATTCGACCAAGATTACAGGTCATGGTCTCTGATTGTTCAGACTGTGGCGAAGATTGATTGCCTGTATTCTCTTGCAGTCTCTTCTCATATGTTGACAGAGCCCAATTGTCGTCCAGAATTCATAGAGGCTCCCTCGAGTGTGCTGAGTCTGCGACAACTCCGCCATGCGTGCATCGACCAGGACGCCGGGACGGACTTTATCCCAAACGACATTGACCTCGGAGGCACGCAAGAGACCATGAGTCTGCTGACTGGACCAAACATGGCAGGAAAATCCACCTTGCTGAGATCTACTTGTATGGCAGTGATCCTTGCACAACTGGGACACTACCTACCGGCTCAATCTGCACGCATGACTGCCTTTGATCAAGTCTCGGTGCGGACGGGGGGTGCAAAGGACAACATTGGAGCGGCCCAGTCGACCTTTATGACTGAACTCAACGAGACTTCCAGCATCCTGGCAAACGCCACGAGCTCAAGTCTCGTCGTCTTGGATGAACTCGGCAGGGGAACTTCGACATTCGACGGCATGGCAATCGCCTGCAGTGTGCTCCATCACCTGGCAACCTACAGCAACTGCCTCGGTTTCTTCTCGACACACTACAGCAATCTCGTGGAAGAATTCCGTTTCCATCCTCAGGTCCGTTTCCAAAACATGGATTTCCTGCTAGGTGAGAATGGCAGAGACGTCACGTTTCTCTATAAACTGGTCGATGGGATCTGTTCCCATAGTCATGGACTGAATGTCGCCAGAATGGCAGGGATCGAGGCCTGCATCGTCGAGGCTGCGGCAAGGGCCTCCGAGTGGTTCGATGGCAGGAATCATTCCCAAGAGTCATCATCCACCAAGGAGCAGCAGCCGGGAGCAAGGAGGATGCCATTGGGTCTCCTCATGGATCTGGATCGCTTGGCCAATGGCGACGACGCACATGAGATTAGCCATCGACAGGTTGACATCATCTTGGAGCATGCACGAAGGGCAGTACGTGGTCTCGCAAGGGGACAAGCATGATGGAGAGTCCTTCTCTTTGGGCATCAGCAGAAAGAAAGAAAAAAAAAAGGCTTTTCGTATGGAGCGTCATAGTGTATTTAGGCTCGGGAAGATATCTCTACATAGTGTTTTTCACCTCCCAAACTTAGGTCACGTTCATCATGCTTGTGTCTTCCACGGTCAGATGATTTGGATGGATCCAGAGACGTTGACTTCCTTGCTGAAAGTGAGGCCACCGGCACTGTCGCTGGCAGCCACAACGTCCGCGACGTCCAATCCACACATTGTCCTCTGTTGTCGATAATTGACGGTGATTGGGAAGAATTCATCCGCGTCGTCTGCCGCACAGCTAAACTCGAGACTGCCGTTCGAGAGATCCGTGGAGAGGGACTGGATGGACCATTCCAGGTTGCTCGTGTTTTGGTTGACCCGGACGCTGCTTCCCTCGATGGTCGATTCTCCAATCTGTGGATCCTGATCGTTGAGGAGTGGGATGGAGATGGTCACGTCGTCGAGGTCCGTCTGGCCAGTGTATTCCACTTCGACGGTGACCTCGCAGGTGCCATTGCCGACATTGGGCCAACAGGTCACGGTGACCGGCAGCTCGAACTCGGACGATTTGGAGGACCATCGAACGACTCCGATGGAGGTATCGATAGGGAACGATTTGGAGGAATCTCTCAAGGCGATTGCAGAGTTATTTGCCCATGATGTTTTGTCTACATTCGGGTGGGTCTTCATCTGAACACCGGCAATGGATGAGTCAAGATCACACAAGACTTTGATTTTCCCTTGGTCGCGATCACTGATGAGCAAGGTGAGGTCTCCCTTGAGGTCCATACTCTCGATGCCGCCATCACGATTTGCCTTTGCCGAGAGCGTTTCCGTGATTTTGACGTGGATCGATTCAGTGTCGATGGCTTCCTGCACATCAGACTCCTCCTCCTCCTCAGCAGCAGCAAACGTCGTGTTTGGTGTGCTCATCAGGGGCAAATCCTCAGTCTCCCCGCGGACGGCCTCGAAGAGATCAGACTGTTTCGATTTCTTGCCCAAGGACATGCCTTTGCCCTTTGGAGCTGAAGCCGCTTTCGTCAGCTTGGACTCAAAGACGGCCGGCTTGGGGCCTGAAGGAGCATCAGCGTAGGATGGTTTCGTCGACACGGAAGAATAACCGCCGGAGCCAAAGCCAGGTTGTGATCCACCTACACCGCGTCTCTGTAATTCCTTCCTCTGTGACTCGAGCTGCTTTGCACGTCGCTTACGCTCTTCGTTCGCCTCGAGTTCCTTGTTCTTTTCAATGATCTCCTGAATCTTTTCCTCGTGAGAGTCCATCTCCAAAAAGTTCTTGATCTGAGGTAGGGTCAGGTTTTCCCTGTAGCCCAGGGAGCAGACTTCGTCAAACGCACTGATGAGCTCAAAAGCATTCTTCAGTATCTCTGTCTCATTACAACTGCGGCAAGTGCTCGTGACTATCTGTGCAAATAGATGCAGAGTAGAGATATCCTGGAGAATGTTGGATTGCCGATTCGTGATGAGGACCATGTATAGCTCTTCGAGCGGCTGATAGACGTATCGTACATTCTCAGTCTCGACCGTTGTATGTTGCGTGCCGGTGCTTGTAAGTCGTGGGAAGGAAGCCAAGAGAGCCTCGACTCGCGCTATAGACAACATGTCAGTTTAGAGAATCGAATAGAAATGACCACGCCTTACACTTTGGCATATCACGAAACTGTCGTGAAAGCACTGCCTTCCCACCTCTTGTACAGACAGATGCCGCGAGAACCACCATGATTTGCAGTGACTGACCGGCTTTCTAGCGTGCTATGACGACTCTCGAATCAGTCGCGGACCAGCAGAGAACGTAACGCGAAACGTGCTACCACAAAATCCAAGACTGAGATGACAGAGGAAGGCACTTCAACTAGATACGAGCAAGAGACTTATGTTGACAGCAATAGACGTGTCGGGATATGCAAGCACGTCAGACACACAAACTCCCGTAGAAACTCACTCGACCCTCATCCTCTCGACTCGTGCCCGTGCACGTTCCCGCCCTCCACAGCCCGCTAAGCTGAGGTTGGAGGAGAGAAGGATTGTAGGGTGAAGTGCATCTGGAAGAGGATCGAGAATACATTGACACTCCATCAGACAGGCAACGAGAATGATTTGCTTACGCTACATACATCTACATCTATAGTGCCCTTATTGGAAAGCAGAGGGAAAACACGTCAGATTCCGGCATGAGCCTTCTGGCCAGTGGATTCCTCGTATCCTGGTGGAGGGGCCATCTCTCCCACTGGTGTGCCATCTGGTGAGACCATGGTGGGTTCGACCTTGTGATGCTGTTCCGAGGGGCCAGCACCCTGCGGGATGCGGTTCGTGCTCACGCCGGGGATGCCTTGGGCGCAGGCCAGAGTCTGATATAAGCCCTCGGCGGCATCAGGTCGAGGCAATTGCCCTTGAAGAATCTCAGAAGCCTTGCATGGGCGATTGTAGAAGCGTGCATTCTCATCGTTGCGTTCAATGATGATTGTGCCATCAAGCTGGACGCCTGCATAGAATCCTTTGGATTTCACGTAGCTCCAGCTTGCTGCTCGTGATGCCTCCAGCGAGCGACCGTCTCCGATAGGACCAGCGGCGACTGTGACCTCGGCGCCCAACCGGACTCTTGGGTGCGCAAATTGGTTGACGGCAGCCTCAGTGTTTAGAATCAGGACGGTGTCGTAGATGTCAATCCCGGCCATGAAGCCGACACCGAGTGTGTGAATCAAGATGCCACTTGGCGCAGACCAGGTTTCATCCGGCAGACGTGAGAGAACGACACCTGATCCAGAGGCAGCAGACCAATGCAGACCAGTCCTGAAGGTTGTAAATATGGCAATTCCCTTGGCCTTGGCAATTGCTTCTGCTGGAATGCGTTTGATGACCCTAGACTGTCAGATCGGGTGTTCATGGCCCTCAAGCTCCAAATCACCTCTGCTTCTTCTTGTGGCCATCTTGATCGACGACGTTCTCCGTAGTGGGTACACCGCCGTCGAGTGTAAAGACTCGTAGGATGCGGGCTGCCTTGTCCAGCTCCTTCTCGGTCGTGGTCGGCCAAAACGACTCTCTGATATGTTGTCAGATCAGCTGTCGCAGGGCATAGAAGGAATTGACTCACATTCCCCACTTGCCTACGAGTTTGTTGGTAGGCTCTCCAATGTATTTTCCCGTCAAAGCCCATCCTTTGTCCCAGAGCTTCTTGGCCCCGTGTGTTGCGCCTGATTGTTCTGATCGGCCTGTATTCATATCCTTGTCAGACATGCTTCTTGCTGTTCAGCGAGACTAGAGCGATTTTCGAGGAAAAGGCAAACAAGAGTACAGGCTCAGTGCTCAAGCATCAAGAGGCATGCTATGGGCGCAGCATCGGGTCTTGGCAATGACGATTCTTCTGGGGAAGAGTGGACGACTTCATTGTGGCTGAGGAAGTCGGAGTTCAGAATACTTTCTTTATGTGGTTCAACAGAGACTCGACCTATGTTGTGACCTACAACTCAGTCCGGCCGTTTTTACCATTCAGTAGATTGGGAGGCCTCAGTATCTGGGCCTATGTTTCCTGTGCGGATGCTGCCAGCTTGCCTGAAGCACAAAGTTGCCTTCCTGGAGGGCATGTCGCAGCGGTCTTATGCCAGTTCGACCAGACTTCCCAAACAGTTCAATTATACCCTCGACCACTTTATCGTCCGGTCAAAGTGCTTACATCTCTACCGAAGAATACAGCGATCTGTCCGCGGACTTGACCAAGTGACCCGAGCTGAACTGAAGGACTGGGCTCGTCGGGACTTTGAACGAAACCGATTGGAGACCGATGTCAATAAGATCAAATATCTTCTCAGCACGGGACAGCGTCAAGTACAACAAATGGAAGCCAGCTTTGCTCTTTCTAGATGAAGCTAGATGCCCTTCTATCCAGTCTCGGTCATCATGTATGTCATAAGAAATCACAAGAATTTGAGCCTATGCAC
Source organism: Taphrina sp. SM11 (assembly GCA_004000165.1). Taxonomy (NCBI): domain Eukaryota; kingdom Fungi; phylum Ascomycota; class Taphrinomycetes; order Taphrinales; family Taphrinaceae; genus Taphrina; species Taphrina sp. SM11. Next base: position 191,033 of record RHDT01000108.1, on the reverse strand, counting down.
GATCGATGCTTATCAAATCGATGAATCCCGTCTCATGTTGCAGAAGACCTTAGGCGAGGTTATTACAAATAGACAAGAGCTCTTATCGTCAAGGAACTGGGCACCTGATAACTCATGTTTTCGCAACAGGAGAGAATGGGAATGCTTATTAGATTGCTATGATACATATGCAGGGTGATATGCTGGAGGCTGCGATGTGAAGAACTACAATCTGAACTTCAACGGATCGTCGTCACTATCAGAAGCGTCCGGCAGGAACAGACTCTGCTGTTGTGCTCTACCTTGTTCGAGAGGATGCCGACGTGCTGAACCAGCAGCACTTGTCACCAGTGGTGCTCTGTTCGATGGCAAATTTTGGGCAAAGCTGGACTTCTCGTTGCCGCCTATGCTGGATTCACCAGGCGACGCATTAGCGTCCAGTGTCCTTCTATCTCTCTGAAGATCCATCGCGCTCCGACCTTCATTTCGCTCAAGCCATTGCTTATCCAATAAACCCCTATCGGACGGCGTTGACTCAACCAATCGTATCATCAATGCGGACTTGCTATGTCCTCTGCTCAGACTTGCATGGCTTGTTCCTTGCCTGCGAAACTTTTTAAAATTCTTCCGACCAATCCATCGAGAATCTTCGACCTCGCTCCTCTCCCCACATCGCTTTCTATTGCCAGGTCGTGAGTCAGACAGGTCCACCGGAAAAAACTCGACTAAGCCCAAATTCTTCAGGCTAGCATTCGGAGTCAGGCTTGCTTCATCCTCACGGCTTCTTGCCTGGTCTGCCTTTTGCTTGTTCGCTTTCAGAGTTGCCTGAATCTCTTCCTCGGTGATGTCTTGCGATGTTCCAAGTGCGCTCTCTGAGACAGGAACTGGGCCAATTCCGACGATCGGCTGTGATAACGGATTCGACGGGCTTGCTTGAGAGTGGCCCGCGCTACTTTCAGCTTCCTGTGTCTGGGATCTCATTCTCTCAAATGCCGCCGCTGTCGGGGCAATCTCAAAGACATCCTCGTAATCAGGCGGCAGCTGTCGCTCTGTGCTGGCCGCATGGTGCTCAACAATACGTGCAGTACTTCGTGAAGCTCGCTGAATTGGTTCATCGTTTTCGACGCTAGGCTCTTTTGTACTAGGATATGCCGATCGTCTCGAACCGGTCCTGCCATGTGGCCCTCTCGCAGGCACGAGCTGCGAAGATTCAAATGTTTCGATGTCTTCGTCGAGTGTAAAAGGCTGTACTATGGTCCGGCGGCGCGGTGTGATGGGAGGTTCGGATACGCGTGGCGTCCTGATAGGGACAGTTTGTATGCTTCCGCCAAAGAGGTCATCCTCAAAGCTTGGCAATGCCTTGACAGCTCTCGAACCTATCCTTCTCGATATTACAGTCTGGCTTGTGGGTAAATGAGCTTGTGTCTGCATGTGGGCGACCTCGGATTGTGCCTTGCTGCGCGATGAACCTTGAGTGTCCGAGATACGGCCTGAGCTTGTAGGTTCAGGCGCTAAATTCCTCGTTTTCGAGGCCTCATATACTCCATGTGCTCCAGCTGAGAGAATGATGCGTATGAAATCTGCTTGAGTGACTGAAGTACAGCCAATCAGGGGTGTGAGATTGTCTAACAATTCTGTATGATTCTCATTCTGCACCGACAACACCACCACGGGTCGATTTAGGGCACAAAGGAAAGTAGCAATTGATGACTCATCGAAACGACCTTCATACATGGCAGCAGTTCCCTGTCCAGCTGAGATCAAAGAGCCTAGACTCTTGAATTGTGCTTCCTCAAAGAAGATGAATTGCAGATCTCGAAATACAGCAGCTCGATCCGTCGTAGGTTCGAAAATTTTGTGTCCAAATTCTTCGCTGAATGCATCCTGTGGCAGAAGATTCGTGTCATGCAGACTAGGCATGTTCTCAATAGAAATTGATAATCGATCCGCTGCCTGGTGCATAGCCTCGATGAATGCGGGCGCTACGATGTGTTTCTGTTGAATCAAGGCTTGAAGAACTTTAGGTGTGTTGTACTTATTTGTAACGACATGAGTCGTTGCCTCTGTATATTCCTTTTGAAAGCGGACATCCAGAGTATCGCAGAATACTTGCACATCCTTAGAGCGGACATTTGAGAGAGTTAACAGAAAATCTTTCCAATATATCATGAAGACCAAGTCCTTGACTTTGCCCAGAGAGAAACTGATCTGGGATGTCGTAAGTTGGTGCGAGCTTTTGAGAACAAGTCCATCTGGAAGACTGTCTGATGCTTCAAAATGAGTGAAAAACTTGGAGCCTAGGTCTTCTAAAACCAATTGTGTACGCTCGTGTATCTTGGCAGAGAGGCTTTCTGTACTCTTGCCTACATCAATTTTGACATGTTGCTTCGACACTGACTTTGCAGCCTCGACAACAACATCGTTGTCGTAACTACGACCGATGGTAACACTGCATCCAGGCCTGAGCCATCTCTCATGCGCTGTGAGCTTATACAGCGTTGAGCCCGGTACACGCAAGATCCACATTCATCTATGTATTTCTATTCTTCAAATTACTCAAAAGACTATTGTGCACGGAAGATATTCGAGAAATTTCAAGTCAACCACAAATGTCGCGACCGGCATGCTGTTCTGAGCTCGTAGGAACAAACAATCTGATAGACTTGCAATGAGAGATTTCGTGGAGACTCTTACAAGGATTAGACCGGCATCTCCGCCTCTTTTCCTGGAAGAGATTCACGTGCATACCTCTGGCTTCGTGGTTGTCAGGCAACGGCAGCATACGATCAACGGATGCTCCGCTCACTTCCTCTTTAATGGTGTTCATCTATTGTCGGCGGTAGGATCAACGGTTCATTGCCAGGATCTTATCGTCCGAGAGCCATGAGGATATTGCTCTTGGCACCATAATCCAGGCCTAAACAATCTCCACTAGCATAGGGCTTCTCAGAGGAATTTGTGGACAAGCCAGTACCCGGAATGGCTCTTGTCAATTACGATGAAGATAGCGATAGTTCTGTCGAAGACGGTGGCTTAGCAACCGAATCGACAAAGGACCTTCTGCAATCTAAGCAGGTCAACATCATTGCCGCCCCGCCCGTATCTATTCAAGATCTTACCCAGCAGGTCGCGATTGTCCCAAGTGGTACTACTAGCAGTGTCCTCAGCACGAATATAAGCTATGAAGAAATGACCAGACCTACGCAGGGACCCGCCAATCCTTTCAATTCCAAAACAATAGCAAAAAAGAATATCATCACTGGAAATGCTGAAGTTGAAGCATATAACGATTCATTTTTCAGGCAACAGCACCGTGCTTTTGTCAATGGAGAAAGTAGCGGTCCAGATGGAGTACCACTGACAACTGCAAATAGCGAGAGTAGAAGAATACGGAAGCGCAAGCGTGAAGCCAAAGGCAACATTTCGGTCGTAAGTGGCGAGGATGCTTGGAAGGGTCCGTGGGCCAAGTATGCGAATGAGGCACCGCGGGATGCCCAAGATGCTCCAGCTGCAGCAGAGGACGACTATGAGCCAGAAGTCCTAGCTGCCACTTCTCGGCCCGTGATAGATCAAGGACGTGATGTCAGGATCGAAACTAATCATGGCGCTGAGCGCTCCGAATTCTTTGGACGATCATTGCATGACTACCAAGGGCGTAGTTATATGCACGTTCCACAAGATCTCGACATCGATCTTCGCAAAGTACCAGGCGAGCAAGAATGCTTTCTTCCCAAGAAGAACGTGCATACATGGAATGGACATAAGAAGGCGATTACGGCACTCAAGTTCTTGCCGAATTCTGGCCATCTGCTACTGTCGGCCTCGATGGACTCCAAGATACTTCTGTGGGACTGTCATCACGACAGAGCCCTTCTTCGCGAGTATTCTGGACATTCCAAAGCTGTTCGAGATGTATGCTTCGATACAGATGGAAGGAGATTCCTCAGTGCAGGATACGATTCACACATGAAACTCTGGGATACTGAGACTGGCCAATGCATCTCGCGATACGGCACAGGCAAAATCCCCTATGTAATCAAGATCAATCCGGACGCCAGTAAGAATGAGTTCTTGGCAGGAATGTCCAACAATAAAATTCTTCAGTATGATATACGCAGTGGAGAATTGGTACAGGAGTATGATCATCATCTAGGTCCTGTCAATACCATCACATACGTCGATGAGAACCGAAGATTCGTTACGACCTCTGATGACAAATCTCTGAGAGCTTGGGAATATGGTATTCCCGTTCCTATAAAATTGATAGCAGAACCACATATGCTGTCAATGCCGTCTGTAGCGGCACACCCTTCTGGTAAATACATTGCTTGTCAATCTTTAGACAGCCAGATCGTTGTCTACTCTGCTCTCGACAAGATCAAACTTCAGCGCAGAAAGTTATTTCGTGGCCATGGCTGTGGAGGCTACGGAATTGAGGTCTCATTCTCTCCGGATGGGAAATACATATCCTCTGGTGATTCGGGCGGCTTTGCGTGCTTCTGGGATTGGAAAACTTGCAAGTTGGTGTCTAAGTTTGCAGCCCATAAGGGCCCATGTACACAGATAGTATGGAATCCTCAGGAAACTTCAAAGACGGCGACTGGGGGTCAAGATGGATTGATTCAGTATTGGGATTAGACGCCTCTCTTATCCTCTCTTGTAGAGCAACGCGCATCGTCGTCAAGCTTATGGATAATGAAAACTGCATCAGCAGAATGGGACAATACTCGAATAATGCTCCCCTGCTCCAGAGTATCTACGATCAGCTCCAAGGTATCTACCATCAGCAGTTCTATCGACTCAATATCTGTCACTTGATTCTGGCATATGCTGCCGTACAAACTCATCGCATGGTTGCACAATCTGATCTGCTATCAGCAAGAAGCTTCCTGATACCTGATTTGGACCTATGCTCTGTCGTAGGATGGTTCCCAGTACCTTGTAACTACCAAACAAGTGGCTACTAGTGGCCAAGGTATGGTATAACATGGAGCATTATATATCAAATCATTTTACAACAATCAAAATCATCTTGTAGTATGCAAGCAATCGCACGGCCACTCCGACACTGTCCGGTCTACTGAATATCGTCTCCAAATAGTGTTCATAACGCGTGCACTCAGTAACCAGAACCTGATTTATGCAGAACAATTCTGCGGCTCCACATTGACATGCAGTGTCGTTACGCGTTGAAACTTGTGTTGAATCGTGCCTACACTACAGTCTTGACACAACACTGTAAGATCTATCGAGCCCAAGAAAGATGCGCAGATCATACGACGGGCATCAGAACTGAAGATCCTGATGATTTTATGAGCATGGACATGACGAGTCTCGAGAATCTATATCGGCTCTGACAACCATACTCGAGCATGCTTGCAAACTTGATGATCAGGCGTCTGCATCGACGTTCATGAAAGATATGGATGCTGCACTAGCTCAGCTGAATGATGAGCAATTAGAATGTGTATCCCATGATGCACCTGTACTACAGATACTGGCTGGTCCAGGAAGTGGAAAGGTAAATCGTTAATGATAAGTACTGCGAGCGCAACTAAAAGAACTGCCAGACTCGCGTCTTGACCGTGCGTATTGCACTCGCGATACAGAAGAGATCTATCAGGCCAGAAAATCTTGTCGTAGTGACGTTCACTAACAAAGCTGCTCGAGAACTAAAAGATCGATTGGCAGCTCTTATTGGTCAAGCCCTTTCTCGAAAATTGATAATCGGGACATTTCATTCAGTTGCGTATAGATTTCTGCAACGCTATGGAAAGAACATCGGACTTGACAAGAATATGCGCATAGCAGATAGTGGCGAATCACGCAACTTGATCGCCAGGTTACTTAAAGAGCTACGAAAGAATAATAATTCCGCAGCGAGCAGGAAATCTACGGTGTCTCTGGAGGAGGACAAGCAGTTCTCACCTTCCTCCTATATGAGCTATATCAGTTCTCTGAAAGGTCTGAGCATCACCCCTGCTCAACTTCGTGCTGAAGAAAAGTTGACTCTTCCTTTCAAGCTTGGTGTCACAGCGCGCCAGGAGCTCTGCTTGATCTACGAAGGGTACCAAGAGTACCTGCAGAAAAACCACTTGCTGGACTTCGATGATCTTATCTCATATTGTATCGACCTGCTGCGGGCTCACAGTTCTATCGTGAATCACATCCGCCACGTCTTCGTAGATGAATACCAAGATACATCGATGCAACAATACACTCTCATGAATTTGCTTGCACAGGCGAACAAATCTGTAACAGTCGTCGGCGATCATGATCAATCGATCTATGGCTTTCGCGCTGCAGATATCCTGAACTTTGCTCGGATGCATGACTCCTATGCAGCATGTACTGTATTTCATCTGACACAGAACTATCGTTCCTCCGGTGCCATCGTATCTGCTGCACTGGCACTTATCGAGCAAGACTCTCAGCGACCAGCCAAGAGTCTTCAGACGAGTAATAAGTTTGGTCCAAGACCCACGTTGCGCTGCCTGCAAACATCCAAGACAGAGGCAGACTGGGTTGCGACAGAAGTGTGTCGATTGACCACAGAAACCGGGAAGCTGCTATCATCCTCTGATATAGCAATCTTGGTCAGAAGTGCATCATTGACTTTGCCAATAGAACAAGCTTTGCAGAGACATAAGCTGAAGTATCGTCTGACAAATGCTAAAAAGTTCCTTGAGAGGCCGCACATCAAGATAATCATACAATATCTCAAGGTGATACAAGATGAAGCAAGTATCTCATTGCTCGAGGTGTTGAATGTGCCTCCGAGGCGCATTGGTCAGATCTCCATGGACAATTTTCAGCTTCGCAGCGCAAATATTGGCAGAAATCTATGGCAAACACTTGTACTTGTATCTAAAGGATCAATCTTGTTATCCCAAAAACGAGATGCGCAGATGGAGCAAAAGCTATGCAAACTTGTGCGTGTCATCGAGGGGGCAAGGGCAATGCTACGCAATGATGGCGAGACGACTATGGAAGAGCTTATACTTTATTTAGTGCACAACTTGCAGCTCGATACATGGTTAAGAACGCATTATCCGGAGGATGCTACCGAACGTCAGGAAGATATTCAAGAATTTATACATACTGCGGACATCTTGGCAGATACTACAGATGAAGTACAGCTACCAGATATTCCACAACTGATGAACAATGACCTCGAACAAGAAGGAAGGTTGAGTCGACTCTTATCGGCTTTGTCTCTCATGTCAGATACAGGAGTCGCTGACGGTACAGATCCTGTCCAGCAAATCACGATTACAACAATTCACAGCGCAAAAGGGCTCGAATGGCCAGTCGTCTTCATTCCAGGGGTCTTTCATGGCTCAATTCCATCATCTCGGGTAGTCGAGGGCGAAGAGGACGAGGAGCGCCGACTGCTCTATGTTGCAATGAGCAGAGCTCAAGCGCTACTGTATATGTCCTATCCATTGAAAAGTGCTCGCCTCGAAAGTGTAAAGTTGAGCTCTTTCCTTTGCCATTCAAGTATGAGCCCTTTCCTTCAAGAGAGAGGACCTGAACTGAGCTTGATCATTCTCGAAGAATTGGCTGCGATCTTAGGTCGAATTCCCCCTGATCTACCCTTTGGTCATCTGACTACGGATACGTACGAGGACCGCACCGAGGCACAACTCATGGATGCTGAAATTACATCGAGCTTGGCCCTTAACAACCACTCAAAGCGAAAGCCAGAGGATGTCCAAACCATGAATATCGGCTTTCTCAGCGCCTCTAAGGTCTTGGAATCCTTACCACCCGAAAAAATCAATGCAAAGGAACGAGTCAAAGGACGAAAGCTCGGAAGATGTACTGTGGCCCAGCAGCAGACCATCCAATCTTACTTTGCCAAGAGGTCGCCACACTCACAGCAGGTCAAAGCTCCGTCGAAGCTCGCACCTGTGGCAGGGGGCGTGTCGGAAATTGAGGACTATCGGGTAGTGCTCCTTTCGTCATCTCCTGAACGAGGCTCTCAACATGATCATATATCCGAACCACGACTTGTTGGACAGGTCAATCACGAAACAGAGAGTTCAAAGAATATGTTCAGCTACAAAACAATACTTACAGAGAATACACCACAGATTGCGAGATCGGACGCCCTTGCAATCAATAAACCACAGAAGAAGAGGCTGGGAATGTCTCGTCCCCGAATAAAGAGACCTGCTTGATCCTTTGAGTCCCTCGTCATCACATCCGATGATAGCATTCGAGACATCCATCAACATCACCCGAGGGCAGGTACATAGTAATAGAGCAATTGCCACAGATGGTGCTACCGCATCCCTGACACTCAATGACTCGATCGGCGTGTTGCGAGCCAGTCATTTGCATCGTTCGGCCGCAGTCATGACAGGCGATGAGTTGGTTGGGAAATTTGTGCGAGGCAGGATCAGACATCAACTCCCGCTGAGCCTCGAATAGTTTCGATATGGTCTTGGTCTGTAGACTTCCCTGCACTTCTGGAGACATCACCATACTCCGCTTCTGTGTCCTGACCAGAGTGCCCTTCTCCCGCGCGCCTCCATGCCCGACACTGTGATCCATCTCCTGACGCGTCCGTTTCGTGCCCCGAGGAAGCGTCGAGGGATGTGATTCGGGCTGCAGAGTATACTGTCTCATGGGCGGCATTCTTCCCTGCCCATCAGCTCGGAAGAAGTGAAAATCCGACGGTGTCGTGTGAGATTGAGGGTCGTGTAGGTTGCGACACTGGAGTTGTGCTTGATGTAATGTCATTGTCATTGCCGCCAACATTGTCCAATTCTTTGCGCCTCCCCAATCAAGAACCGCTCTCTCTGTCGCCCTACAATGTTTCGGCAGGAAATAGCCCTGAGGAGTAAAGGGTAGAGGATGAGTCGCAAAAGAACGGTCCAAGGAGGGATGCAAGGACTTCGACTTGGGTCTGGGCCAGGATCGTGGGGCAAAGAAAGAGAGACCCGGTTCCTCCTCAACCGTGCATTACGACACGACGCGCACCCCCCCGCGACTTGCATTACTTTGTCGAAACGAGCGCCGAGTAATACGATAAATACGAAGAAAATTGGCAGACCGAGTCCTCCCTAAACTCTCTCATGTATCGATTCGAATGTCCCTGGAGAGATTGATTTAGGTGAAAGTAAAACTTGTAGACGACCACAAGAACTTAGCGAGAAATGCGCCCGGCAACTATCTTGTTGAAACGATCGGTTTGGAAGGGCCCCTACATTGTCTCCTTCCCGACCTCGTTGGCGGAAGCGTTGAAGAAACGGACGCCGATCCGGACTCAGGCCAGGAGCTGCACCATCATCCCCAGTTTCGTCGGGTTGCGATTCATGGTGCATAATGGGAAGAATTATCTGCCGGTAGAGGTCACGGACGACATGGTCGGGCACAAGTTGGGGGAATTTGCCGCTACCAGGGTCAAGTTTAGTTACAAACAGACCAAGAACAAGTAGTCGGGTTCCCCGGTCTCCTCCTCGCAACGGCGCCGGAATTTGAGATGAGAGAGAGGCAGTGGAAGTAGCAAGATGTCTGCAGGACAGCAAATCGCATCCCTCTGGCAGTCTCGAGCATGTCATACACGAGAGCCAAAGCTCTTTCGGCGAGCAAGCACTGCATCACCGGATGAATTTCTGCACATGGACACGGGCAACAGTCGCTCTGCCTGAAATCAATTTGGGATCGAGTGGAAAAATACTGCAATATTTCTGTCCTTGAGCATTCAAATGTAGTTCGCAATACACCGCTTTCCCGTCCCTTCACCTGCTTCGATCTTTCATTGAGACAAGGAAAAGTCACGGCCCAGCGTCTCAGATGCTAGACAGATCGATCATTCTGGGCCGCTTCTTCCTCTTATTGGCATGCTCACACTCGTCAACCACACTTTTCGTAGTGATCCGATCTGACTCCATATCCGAATATATCACTCTTTCCAGCAACTCCGCGTACCTTTCACTGTGAGTTGATATCTCAGGCACAACATCCAGACGTCTCAGGGATGTGACATTGTCCTGATAAGCTGTAGCAACCTTGTCACGATACATCGTGACAAAGCTTGATTGATATTGTACTAGCCAATTGTGTCTCAAAACAGCTTTGCTCGTCAGACGAAGTCTCGGACTCCTTTCCAGAAGACAACGCAGGAAATCCCGAGCAAAATTGGAGATTACCGAGCTCGGTATGCCGGCAAAACTGAGTATCAATTGATTCGTCTTTTCAAAAATGACTTCCTCCGAATCGTTCGGCGAGATGCCAAATGCGGGACAACCCAGAAGCATCTCATGACACAAACAGCCCATGCTCCTTTCTGGTCATTCATGCTGACATGGTAAAGAAGAAGATGGAAGTACTTGCCACATGTCAACCTCGCGACCATAAGATCTATCTTGTATCTCCCTGGAATCAGTGCCTGACTTGGTCGACCATCTGCACGCTAATAATTCTGGAGCTTGATATGCTAAAGTTCCAACATATGTGTTGAAACGTCCTCGGATACCGACAGACTCGTCTACTTGTTTGTCCATTAAGACGTCAACGTAGTGTCGCTGAGCCATACCAAAGTCGGCCAACAATACTCTACTATATGGCATGACATCAACGACAAGGACATTCTCCAGTTTGATATCACGGTGCAGGATACCTAGGTCATGTAAGTGACATAAAGCGTGTGACAGCTGATACACGATCCAGGCGATCTGTCGTTCTGCGTCCTGGTCTCGATTAATGCCAGATAGCTTGCTCCGGTGCACAAACGAGAACAGGTCACCGCCAGCTACAAGCTCAGAAAAGACAAAGATGTACGCCTCCGTTATGATCAGAGCTTCTGCATTCAAGATGTTGGGCTGTCTTGCATCAGTTCGCTTCTGCATTAGCATCAATTGTGCAATACGTGAGATGCAATCTGGAGAACTTCTAACTCTCGTATCCATGTATCTTTCTTTTGCAGCTTGGTGAGCTTTTTGCGGTCCATAATCTTGCAAGCAATTTGCCGTTTGGTAGTCTTCTGAATGGCCAAGAGGACAGTGGCAAATGTGCCAGATCCCAACGTGCGATTAGTCAAGTGCCAGGATCGATCGAGGTACGGACATCTGAATCTATGGATCTCTTCTGCCTCTAGACCAAAGACAATCTCTTGCGCGTAGCAAAATACTCCGACTTTGGGAACAACGATTTCATCGTCGTTGCTCAATAAGATGGCCTTTCCTTTGCCAATTCGATAAGCATATTCGGAATTGTAGGAAGAAGGCCGATGGAACGTTCCATTTTGTGAAAGGTCGATTACGAAACACAGAGGGTCAAAGTCATCGCCGATAATAACCTGTCACTCTCATCAGCTTCACTGGCAGAGTCCTTGGCAGGAGATCTTGTACAGTATAGAGCACAAAATGGACCTTGGAGACGAGCATCGAATCTAGAACGATATTGTTGGAACGATCTCGACCAACATGTACATGCTCCCAAGTACACAATTGTTTGGATTCTTCTTCGCTGGAGCCATGCACTTGCCATCGTAAGGTAGCATATGGTCTGTTACATTCAAAGGGTGCTGGATAGCCTTGATTTGCTGTGTTCAGCGGATTAGTACATTACCCAACCGATGCTGTGACATACACGGATCTAATAGAAGATTGAGCTTCTCAATCTGACTTAGTTCCTCTTCTGTCTTGTCCTTGGCTTCAAGATCCGTCGCCTTGAGGAACGCTTGCATTGGTCTCTCATCGGCGACCACGCATGGATCGAGAAAGCAGCTGTCATGTCATACTCGACCCGGAGAAGATCAAAGTTCACTCCAGTTCATTGATCATTGTACAACAATTTTCTTCCCACACAAGATCAACGAGTCTGCGCGGGGAAGTGGCCTATTCTTTGTGTCTCTTTTCAGCAAGCAAAGCAGCCAGACTTGATCCGAGATGTTGTCATGAATACAGGTCAGCCAGGCTCGGTTTAACAATGCAACCAATTGCTTGACTGCAATGCTCTTCTTAGGCACATGGAACTCGCCTGATATATATCCATACAGCTTTATTCACAGATAAGTACTGTGCTTTATCTATACAATCAATCTACCCTAGCCTTCTTCTTACTCGACTTTTTTTTATGCTTCGCAACAGGCTCCTCAATCCCATCTGCTTCAGGACTATGGGCTTCCGATTCCATCCTGTTCTCACCTTCGTGATAAAGATCGTCAAGACTCGGACCTTGTCTTGACTTGGTACCTTTTCTATTCTTGGCTGGGATGTTTTCAAGCTGTTGAGACACCTTCTTGACTTGATCGTCCTCCAGCAGCCATGAGACGACGTCTCTGCCTCCTCCCTTTTGTGCTTGAAATTGAAGATTTTCGGTGGTATTCTGTTTATAATCACCTCCAGAGATGACGACCTTTTGAACTTCTTCCTTCTCCTTTGCTCTGGACAGTATTCTCTCCTCTATCGTACCACGCGTGATAAGACGATAGACGGTAACTTGTTTCGTCTGACCCAACCGATGCGCTCGGTCCATAGCTTGGGAATCTATGGTGGGATTCCAGTCAGAGTCATAGAAAATGACTGTGTCAGCGGCAGTGAGGTTGATTCCAAGACCACCAGCTCTTGTACTTAGAAGGAAAACAAAGAGCTCTGGTCTAGTCTGCCAATCGTTCACCATGTCCCTTCTGTCGCTGATCTTGGAACTTCCATCGAGACGCAGATATTTGTATTGCCGATAGACTAGATATTCCTCCATGAGATCGATCATCTTGGTCATCTGGAAGTACAACAGCACGCGATGGTCATTCTTTTTCAACTCAGTAAGAAGCTCATCTAATTTCGAAAGCTTTCCAGAGTCTGTAATGAAAGTCTGCATAGAGGGCATCCTGATACTGTTGTGACCACGTTTGTCTTGGCCCGGAGCTGGAAGTAAGCCTTGTGGTAGGATACTTGGGTCCAATCTCAGATTCTTCTGTACGACAGCGTTCTCCTCAGGCAAACTGAGACCGTGTAGAACTCTCCTTGTTGCTTGATTGTACATAGACTGCTCCTGCTGGTAGCAAGCAGACCAGTCTGGGCAAAGGAATTCAACAGGGGGTGCAACCACTTTCATGTCATACATGGGATCGATCCTATGATAACGGCTCTCGGATATAACAGAGCTGCGTATTGACATGAGAGTCTCCATGACATTCGAGATTGTACCAGCCACAGGTACTACGTCCTTACCTCCGTTGGCGGAATGTTCAAGATCAGCAGTGAGAGTCCCCGACGTTGTGATGAATCGCCTTTGATTGCGAGCTGGCGAACGAGCCTGTATAGCACATCGCAAAGGTTCCTGGCGCACCAAGGCAATCTCTCCAGGAGACAAGCCTAGATTGGCACACCATGCAAAGGCACTTCCACTGCGAGTAATACTGGTGTGGATGTTTTCCACCGAGAAGATGTTGAACAAGTTTTTCAAACAGTAATTTCTGGATCCCACTCTTGAAGTCTCACTCGGTACATCGAGTATGCCACCATGGCGATACACGAATTTCGGTAGGTGATATTTCAACGCGGAAGTAGAGGCATAGCTGAGCTCGATAGCACGTCCTTCTTTTGCCAGATTGGCCGTCTTGGGAACATCGACGAAAGCGAGAGGAGCCCGGACATCTGCTCGCTCGAACAAATCCGGATGATTGCACACTTTTCGCAATTGCATGACGAGGTTCATCAATGACGAGAGATCCGCGTCTCGATCACTTGAAGCCTTCTCCAATATGTCGTTCATCGATATTTCACGTCTGAGGAAAGAATAGAGACCTCGTTGACGCATGTTGAGTTCACAAAAGACATCAAGCTCGATTTTGTCGCCCAATTCTTTCTGGACATTCTTTTTGACCCGTCGCAACATGAATGGCTTCAAAATCATGTGCAATCTTTTCAATTGCTCTTCATTCAATTCCGAATTCTTCTGAGCATGGCTCTCGATATCCTTGGAAAACCATTCACTGAATTCATTGTGGGAATCGAACAAGCTAGGCATGATAAAGTGGAGCAGAGCCCAAAGTTCCTGCATCGTGTTCTGAATTGGAGTCCCCGTGAGTAGCAAACGATTACGACATTTGAATCCCAAGAGGTTCTTCCATCTCGAACTTTGTGAGCTTTTGATAGCCTGCGCTTCATCCAAGATCATGTATTGCCATTTGACATTCTGGAAATACTGTGAATCCTGCACGACAAGCTGATACGATGTTACAACGACATGGAAGGGAGCGTCCTCAGAATATGTTGCACGCTTCCTGTCCCAGAATTTTCGCAAGACTTTTCTGTCCTTCGTGTTTCCCCAGTATGGGAGAGCCTTCAACCTTGGGACAAATTTGGATATTTCTTGCTGCCAATTGTGTAGAGTTGAGGCAGGTGCAATAACGAGAAATGGACCCCAGATGTTGTATGTTTCGGCCAGATGAGCCATCACAGAGATGGATTGCACTGTCTTCCCCAGACCCATCTCATCTGCCAGAATACCGTTGATTCCTTGTTCGTAGAGGTTGACCAACCAGTTTAGTCCCTTTAGTTGATACTCTTTGAGTGTCGCATTGAGCAATTTTGGCTGCTTTATCTCAGACTCACCCAAGGTGGTTGGATTCTGGAAGTCGAGGTCCATTGCATCAACATCGGCTTGTGCATCACCAGTGCTCACCATTGCTCTCGCTCCACTCTCCGTATCAAATCCTTGTGCTTTCTCCTTCGCCTTTTGAACAGCTTCTTGTGCATTCCTTGCTGCAGCGGCACGTAGGGCATCGTCGTCATCGGCGTCGAAGTCGATCTCTGCCGCCGGGGCTCCTGGAGGTAGTGTAGTATCGTGGAGCGGCAGCGTTGGTTGAGGTGTACTGACGGACAACCGAGCGTCACCAGATGTATCTTCGCTCTGTTCGGCTTCTGCGGTCTTGACCTTGTTGCCGATAAAATGTGAGTACAATTCGGTCTGCGTGATGAGAAAGTTGAGTTTCCTGGCCTGCCGACGTGACTCTCTATCCTCTTCCTCCTTTTTGGCACGATCGATGATTTCCTTCTCGGCCTTTTGCCGATTGAGCAGGTCACCACGTTCATTGCGCTTCCAGAAGATGAGCATCTCCCGCATGGCACGTTTCGATTTAGCCTGCATGTCCTTCGCAGTCTTGTTGGTGCGAAATTGCCACCGTCTAGCCTCCTTTGCACACAGCTGACCAGTCTTCTTCTGATTGATTGTTCGATTGATATTGTGCGTCTGGATGATACGATAGACCTTGGGAATCTCTTTCTTTGCAATATCCTTCCATATACTGTCCAGAAGTGAATCTACTTTTTCGACAGAGTTCTGCTTCTTCAGCTTGCCAGCTGAGTCTTCATCCATGACCGCTGCCTTGGCATTTTCAGACGCGAGAGAATCGCGCTTACGTTTCTTGCCCAGCTTGCCCTTCGTGGATGATGGTGGTGCCATGCTTTTGGCTTGGCGTCTGCTACCAGCGGCAGCCTTTTCTCTGCGTTGTTGCTCCTTCCTCATAGCTTCTTCCACTGTCGCTCGTGAATATGCTTCTCGATGATGTTGATTTTCAAAGACTTTTTGCACTTTGCGCACGCGACGGTCTAGAGAGGCCAGAAGTCTTATAGATGTCTCCGAAGAACGTTTACGTTGAGCCAGGCTCTCCACCAGAGCCAATTTTGAGCTCTTCAGGTCCCAGTCGGACTGGAATTCCAGCCTTCTTTCATGATAAGGCTCGTCGTCCGATGGACTGGACTCCTCCGAATCGAGCAAGGCTCCTACGGGATCATAGACATCGTTCACAATGGGTCGTGACTTGATCTGAGTCTCCTTGCGTTTTCTGAGATCCGACTAGCTTGATTAGCCACAAGAAGACACTTGCTTCAGATCTACTTACGCTCGTCCGTGCTTTCATTTTTCGTGCAGATAAATGTTCATCGTTGGCCCTTTTGCGGACAGTCTTCATTCTTGAGGACTTGGGTTCGTATGTCGTATCGAGTTCTGTGTCGTCCTCGAGATCTTGGTCGAAGTCGGCCTCCACACTGAGCTGCTGAGGAATTATGCGGTCTACAGGATTGGAGAGCATGGCAGATATGCTCATACTATATGAAGCAGGACTTCGTGTATCGCGAGGAGACTCATGAGCCAGCATTTCTCTTCGTTGCAATCCACTCTGCTCAGATGGATGAAGATCTGGCCTGTTATGGGAGGTGTGTGTCGTGCTTCGGTTAGGCCCTTTTGACTCGTTTGAACTCGAGTGTCCACCATTCTCAGTTGCCTTCGATTCGCCAAAATATGACATGAGCGGTCTGCTACCTTCTGACGGACCATCTACCGTCGTGTCCAGGCTCGAAGGTGCCATGGATGGGGCCTCACTCTCGTGAAGCATGTGGACATGGGCACCTTGTTGAGAAGCAGAACTCGGTGTGTCTGAACGGCCATCTACGTGGACTCTCTCGTCTTCGGGAGTGGTGTCTCTCATGGAGAGATCACTGACATTTGACCTGTCCTTCGTAGGGTCATACATGTCACAGGCTATCGAGAAGCAAGGAGTCGTATGCCTAGACCATGTGGACCAACTTCGATATCTGTTGTGAAACAGAGTCGGAAGTGGGAAGGTCGTGCTGTGTCAGCGCTCATGAAAAGGTGCGACACTGCTGTGGGCGATTGCCGGATTCCACCTCTTCAGGAGGATTTCGGCCATGAAAGGGCGCGGTTCGCGGCTAGAGAGAACAAACGAGTGACAACAATTTCAATCACCCATTCCCTTCACGACGGCATCTCTCAGACCACTGTGGACATAGTCATCACACAGGGTTACATACACTGCCACTTTGCGATCTGAACAGCTGTTCAATGGGAAATCAAGGTCATGTCAAAAGATAGCGAAAATCATAGGCAGAGATTTGATATGTTCACGGTCGCATATGAACAATACTTCTATAGAAGAAAGATTGTCCTAGATCATCATCTCTCATGCTCGAGCATCTGTGTGAGTAGCAGTATTGTAGACTATCCCGCAAATCTCCTGGGCGTGGGAGTGAGCCTCTGGTGATCTGCGTGATCCCATCCTGCATGAGGGCCGGAAAGGTGGCCACGGCGATATGGCCTCATGCTGCGAGAGTGCAGCGCAAGAGATTCGCGTGTAAGCAATTCAGGCGAGAGTCTCAGCGAGCTTCTGTTGCGCGGGACGTGGAACCGCTTCCTGATCAGCGCCTGAACGTGCTTCCGTCGTGGAGAATGGCAGGGGAGGAGAGAGAGAGAGAACGCACGTGAGGACGCAATTCACTTGTTTCAATTGCCTGTGCAGAAGGAATGTGGAGAGAGGTGCGGCTGGAGTAATTACAGTACTTGTCTAGATAATCGCACTGCATGGGATCACTTGATTGACAGAAGGTTTCTCAGAAGCAAAGGCGACTTATTCCGCCTGGAGGATCTTCACGAGCTCTGATGGTGTCTTTCACATATCTGTGAATCTGAGTCTGCCTCACTGTACAAGCACTCTTCTTGCTGCGATTCGTGCGGAGGTCAGACGACGCAAGATGGATTTGTGCGTAGACATATAGTCACCTCTCTGGCCTCGACATGAAGATGCGATGCAATTACTTGTGGATATTGGCCGTTCCCACAGCATCTCAAGCGAGCCATCTTCCTTCAAATTCGTGCCCAAATGTCTCAGTACTCCAGGATTTGAGATACTCAACTTGTGCAGCGACAGCTACGGTGCCGGCCTTAGTAGCATCAACTACAAGAAGCTTGGAAGCTGTAGCAACCAGTCACGGTGCCAAATTTCTGTCATTTGAGGAATGGAAAGCTCAGAATTTCGAATTACAGCAGGCTAGCGAGACGGTACAGTATCGCCATACAACTGTCACATCCTTCAATCAAGAACCATCACCAACTTCTACACTTTTCAACGGGATAGCGGTAGACAGTTCTATATTCAGACTGAACACCAGTAGCTCCAGCACTGCCAATGCGGCGCAGGATGCATCGCCTTCTGCCAAGATTAAAGAAAGCCAGAGCAGTGCACTACATGATTTGACTCCAGGATCCAAGAAGGAGCGCTTCAATCATGCATCGTTCGATTGTGCAGCATCCATAATTTCTGCAAATAAGGAATCCAAAGGATCCTCGAACATTCTAAAGGAGAACAAAGATCATTATATGCTCAATACATGCGCGGCACCCGTTAAATTCGTCATAGTCGAGCTCTGTAACGATATCCTTATTGACAGTGTACAGCTAGCGAATCACGAATACTTTAGTGGAATATTCAAAGATGTCGAGATTCAAATTGCTGCGAAATATCCCCCGGGCAGATCAGGCTGGCAGAGTTTAGGTAAATTCAGAGCACGGCAGACGAGAGACGTCCAGACCTTGACCTTTGATGATCCTTTGATCTGGGCGAAGTACATCAAGGTCGAGATGCTGACATTCTACGGAAATGAGTTCTATTGCCCACTATCACTGCTCCGAGTATTTGGCAAAACAATGATGGAGGACTACAAACAAGAAGGCCCACAAGAACCAGAAACTGAGAATGATTACGATCAATCTTCTGTTGATCTCAGCAAAGAGGCTTCAGAGTTGATGTTCCAGCCCGCCCAAGATAATGCTGGTCCATTGCCTCTTCAAGCAGCAAAAGTCGATTCGAGTCTTGCTTTCAACTCGACAACATCATCTACAGCAAGCTCAGAAGCCACAATAGTCGCTGTAGAACTGATCAGAAATCCCACCGTTGCAGCAATTCTCCAAACTTCCTCTCTCGACCCACGAACGCATCTGATCACTGTTCCTTACACCGACCAAACCTGTGCATCAACTAGACAATCTACCTCAACTGATGTTTCAAGATCTTCTGATGCAGATCGTATTTCTGGAGCTGCTTCAGCGTCTCATCCTACCGATTCTCCTACACATCACAACTCGGACACAACAACAGAAGACGCAATACAACTACAACCAGCAATCGCAGCTTCCATGTCGGTACCATCTAAAGCTAACCTCATGCGGGGCAATGATTCTCATAATGAAAATGACACGATACTGAGTATAGTTGTCGATGAAACGAGCTCGAAGCTGAACTTTGAATCGCGATCATCCTCGATTCGCCCATCTCCTGGTCCGCACTCCTCGCAAGAGTCGATATATAAGCAGATTGCGAAAAGACTTTCATTACTTGAAGCAAATGCCACCCTATCTCTCAGATATGTTGAATCTCAATCTGCCATGCTCGCGGCTGCCTTCTCACAATTATCTTCATCACACGCTTCTCAATTGACTGATTTTCTCAAATCGATGGACACCACAATGACCCAACGCATACAGTTGATGCAAGACGAGTCCGAAAGACTGCATATCGAGTTTACAAGGACTGTTGAGACGATGCGAAAGAAGCACCATCTTGATGCTACCGTAGTGTCTTCCCGTCTGTCATTATTGACTGATGACTTACTGTTCTTCAAACGATTGAGCATTTTACAGTCGTTCCTGATGTTTATGCTACTGATCTTCCTGGTCACGACGAGAAGTACTCGCATGGATCTTCAGACTCATCTGACGAGAGCTCTCAATCGCCACGACGAGTTAATTACAGGATCTCCATATCCCAAGAATGGCAGTCCAGCATCTTGGAAATATCATTTCAGAGGTGCTTCGAGCATTGTATCATCGCCTTTCAGTTTCCCTGTGAATCAGATTGATCGACCCGATCGTGTTGGTCCGGCCAAAATTGAGGTTGGACAAGGGCTTGGGATTGTCCTTGACACAAAGGACTTACATGAGGGTGCCACGAAAAGTGTCAGAGGAACGGTTCAACGGACAAATACGAGGTCCAAGGATGATTTATATGATGCCAACCTGAACCGCGACATCAGACGGCGGTTGGAGGTCGAAAGTCCTTGGCAAACTGGAGCCACTGCCGAAGATCAACTCGCGATTCTTGAGCGTGATCAAGCATTTCAGGAATCACAGCTACGAATGTCGGACACAGGCTCTTCTGCAGTGCAGGATTATCCAACACCTCATTCTGAGGATGACACAGACAACGACTTAACGGCTCCGATCGTGGCTGACATTACAAAAGTTTCATGATTCACTGCGGCATAGCATTCCCAACAGAGGATATCAAGACATGGGAGAAAAAGAAAAAGTTTCATAAATTCAGACTACTTAGGGTTCAATCGGTCGAAAGACGCAGACGCAAAGTACTTCTAGGATTGACACAAAGGCTTGATTTCGTCCAAGTTGTGTAATGAAAATAACATTGTCCCGCTCGTAGTAGAGTGTGAAGTTCTGGCGCTATAGTAAATCATGTCTCGCTGATGTGTCCGTCGTTGTTTCATTATCCTTACAGTGATTCAGAAGGTGGAGAAGTCACTTAGCAGTTGCAACCTCCAGGTCCAGTCAGGCCTTGTGTGGGCCTGCTCAAGTCGACTCCACGGGCTGGTTGCGCAGCGCGACCGCCACGAGCATTAGCAGGATTTTCAAGTGGTAATTTCTGCGCAATGGCTTGGAATAACTCTTGAACGTTCTTTGAGTCTTTGGCCGAGGTCTCGAAGAAGAGCAGCCCAGCCTCATCAGCGTATGATTTGGCGTCCTCGGTAGCGATGGCTCGTCGATCCTCTAGATCCGCTTTGTTGCCTGCGAGAGCAATGATGATGCCATCTTGCGCTTGCCTCTGTAGTTCTTTCACCCACGCTTTGGCTTTGTCGAGAGATGAGGCCTGCGTGATATCATAGACGACGATGGCACAGTTGGCATTTCGATAATACATTGGGGCCAAGGATTTGTATCGTTCCTGACCTGCTGTGTCCCTGAACAAGTTAGCTTGATTGGTGCTCCCGGGGCCTCGACTCTGGGTAAACTTGCCATATTTCGAATTTTATCGTCGTCTGCTCGTCCAGACTCAATGTTTGGGTGAGAAAGGCTGCTCCAATCTAGTGACGAATCAATACAAATGCAAAAGACCTAACGGAAATGGACATGATCTCCAATTGGGTAAGACCTACAGTTGATTCGCGGTAGTCGCTGAACTGATCCTTCACGAAGCGCAAGACTAGAGACGACTTTCCAACGGCACTCTCACCCAAGAGCACCAACTTGAACTGAAAGAGCTTCGTCTGAGGCGATCGCTGAGCCATTGCACAAGCAGCAGCGCTTTCGAGACGTCTGTGGAAGTTGAAAAGAGAATACGAGACTTGGCGCTGCTTGCTAGTATGCAGCGAGACGTATAATCAGTGGCTCGTGCGGGTTGTGATCTTGGTAGGTCATCCAGCTTTCATGCTTGGTAGGCTGCTTGACTTGTAGTGTCAATCGGAGCGAGCTGCGGATGACGGGGACGCCGACTACATTCCCGGAAGCTCCAGAATTGCACATGTCTGCACCTCGTGACAGACTATTCACAAACACGTGATGAAAAGCCTCGCGCGTCGCCCATCGCGTCTTACGCAACTTGCGCGTGCGGTCAAATCCTTGTGAACTTCTGGTAGCTTACGGTCTATTGAAAGCTGTACCCCATCGATTGACGCTCCCCAAACTCATTCAGCACACTTCTTACACACTTACTTGAGAACAGAAGGACACACATTCTACCCGAATACAGCAGGATAGTTGCACAATCTGAAGTGGACATTTTTACTCTTCTCAGGTTTGCCAAGGACATAGGCGATGTCCTCGCAATCCTCGATAGAGGATAGCGACAAGGAAAATAGTACTCCCAGCGCTGCTCGTATCTTGTCTGTCGCTAGTACACTCAAAAAGAGGGTTCTCTTTTCGCCTCTCCCAGGTACATTCGATTGGAAGAATGTCAACCATTACTAATTCCATTAGACTTATTACAACCAAGTGTCGCGTCGCATCCCGACTGTCTTAAATTGCCTCGAAAGTCGGTGCTCAAAGCCCCGACCCTGTCTGCGAACTCGTCTCCCACACAAGAAATACCAGATCCTGCTAATTCGAGTTTCCTCTACATGATCGAGTCCGCTATACAGAGCCTCTCAGGTGAAGATCGGGAGAGTAAACTTGAAACCTATACGAATCTGTGCAAGACTTTCAAGGCTTTCGATAACATTCCAGATAGAAAGGAATTATTACCGAAGTTGGAGACATTATTCGGCTGTGTTGTTTCTGATGCTACCAGAATGAGCTTCGAAAATCCTGAACAACCAGATGTTCCGCTAAATTCTAAAGCATTGAAGCTTGCGGGATTCATGCTGCAAGACGTACAACTGTCCTCAGCCCTTCCTCTGCGCACAGCGAAAACTTTGGTTGACCACTCTCTGGCTCGCATGGAGGTTGCTGCTCCCACAAAATGGACCGCTACTCAATACCTGTGGCTATGGCATACTCAGCATCTCCCAAAGACTGTCATCAGCTATGAAATCGCAGAACGAATGCTTACAGCTACAATGCGCATCCAGTTTCCTTCTTTGATCATAAATACAGAAAAGATGACTGTGATCATCCGACTTCTTGATCAGTGCAGGGACTGCCTGACTCGAAATGCAGAGTTATGGCTACCGCCTATCATCAACAACCTACTGGACAGTAACAAGCAAGTCAGAACCCTAGCGCTCCGCATAGCACTTATCGCCGGCAAGGACTTGTGTAAGGTCCCTTCGGTTGGTCGATGTGTGCAAAATCATCTTCGTAGTCCAGTGAATGACGTACCATATATTGAGGTAACGTCAGAGCGATTCAAGGCTATCATGCAAGAACCTGAGGGACCGAGCTATGTTGTACAAGCCTGGGGAGCGATCTGCACTCTGTCCTCTTCTCAGAATCCGGAAAAATCCAGAACCCTTATGGCGTGGATGAACGTCTTACATATCGTCTTTAATTCTGCGGCTACAGAACATAAAATCATGGCACAGGCGGGCTGGATTCGGATGATCCACTATTTCGCAAATAACGGGAGTGTTCTCTATCGTGAGAAGAATCTGGAATACTTACTCAAGCCCATCAGCAGAATGCTTTCGAAGGATGTCAAGGTCTATGATACTGTTCGCATGGCGGCTGCAAGAACGTTGTGCTCATTCCTTTACGCTCTGATACGACCTGGTATCTCGCATCCTGAAACAACCACAGTATGGCAGACTGTTATCGCTCCAACCTTGGTACTGATGTGGCAATCGTGCTATGTCACCGGGCTGCATCAAAAAGCTATGGATATCATGATTGCTCTCTTACAACCAAAGGTTACAGAGCCATGGACCCTTGAGAGACTATTGGATGGTCATATCTGTGATGAACATGATTTAATGCATCTAGATGCTCGATGGGTGCGAAACAATATGTCGTCGCTTGTACCGCTACTCAACACTGCGCTACAAAGCAAGGCTTCTCGAGACTCCAAGCTCGCATTGTGGCAAGCGCTACAGAAAGGTCTCAAGATGGCGAGTGCTAAGGAAATTCAGATTAGTGCAGAAACAATGGAGGCCACTAGCTCTATCTGTGAAATTATTCGCATGCTGTGGAAGTCGCCACCGATCGAGCAAGCTATCATTTCGCAAGAACCGCCTCAGATGGAAAATACAGTTCCCTTCGTCACTGAGCTTATTTTGTCCACATTCGAGCACTTCGGTACAAGTAGTTTTACTGAGAAGACCATTTCTTTCATAGATGGAGCAGAGATCGTACCTGTATCATCTCCAACGAGAAATCACCCTGGTCAGCCATCCATCGGGACTGCAATCAAGTTTTTCTTTTCTTTGTTTCAGAACACAAATGAGACTGTCTCGAAGCATCAGACGGAACACTTTACATGCTTGAGGAAAATTCTGGATAGAGCTTTTGTCTCACAGAAGTCTAGCAGGAAGGTTTTTACATTGCTCGAACAATGTCTCGATTGCCTTCCGCAAGAAAAGGACAGTGCAGCTGAGCAATCGTGGAAAATACTTGCTGAAATTGCTTCCGATCAGATTGTCAGTGAAAACTTCTCGACATACAAGAATTCCGGTCTTTCTGACATCTTTGCATCGGCAAATGCGCCCTGGTCAGTTGTACAGAAGGTACTTCAGGTTGGGATTCGTGTTCAGAAAGGCGACAGTCATCTTGAATGGGCCACTTTGGTCGATCTTTTTGTCAAGAATGTTGCGCAAAGTGAGCAAATTGTCAATACAACTGTGGTAGAACCACTTGCCCAAGGTTTACTCGAATCTGGCGTGCTTGATGTGGATTACGCTGATACCATCGTACGGTCCGTAAAATTTCTAAAATCCGATAGCTCACAGCATGCCACTGCAGGCAACAGGCCGTACGAATTGGAGATACCGGCGACCTGCCAGCTTCTGTCCAAAGCACTTTCCCATTTGGAGGCTAGCTGGAGAAAGTACAAATTGGCCGATGAACCGCTGAAATTGCTTCATGACGTCGCACATATGCTGAAGAGAGTGCCAGTGCTTCAGATTGCGCAAGTCTTCCCTTGCATGAGTCAAGTGGCATCTTTGTGGTGTTCTAGGGTGGAGGATGGCTCGGAGCAATTGATCGTTGCCACCATCGATCTGATCTCTCGTGGATCATCGCAGCATTTTGCAGATCTGTCTGACTGTGAAGACTTCTTGGTCTCCTGCTTCAGATGTAAATCCCCGGTCATTCTTGAGAAGACTTTGGAGGTTTGGAACGCGGTGTTCGGGGCTCGAGCAAGTCTCGAGTACTCAAAGGAACTTGTTGAAGCTATTGGCGATTGTGACTTCGCCTTAGCACAGATATTGCTTCCAACTTGGCCGATTCAAGACCCTGAGGTAACGGAACACATCGATAGGGGCATAGATGAGGAAGACATACACACGGGACCGCCAAAAATGCCTAGCCTGGTGGCTAATTCTGAGAGAAGTAGCCAACGAAGGCGATCTCGCTCAGAGAGTGTTGTGCCATCCAAAGTTAGAAGATCCTCAATTCGCTCAGACCCTAGTCTATCACAAACCCAATCTATCAGGAAAACAACGAGGAAACGCAAGCGTGGAAAAGAGGCTGATGAGAATGTGCAGTCACCTTTCAATGACACTCTAGGGGCCACTCAATCCACAGACCAACTTGAAGCGAAAGCTACGGTCTCGCCAAGAAGAAAACGTCAGAGAAAGTCTCAAACGGCAGAGTCAGGATCGCCTTCCCACCTGCATCCAGATCTCTCATCCATTGTCAGTGAACCTAACACAACAGGCAAATTATCAGCGACAACTGATTACGCATTGCACAAACGACAATTGCGCGAATTGTCGCCACAGATTCATAGTGATCCCATCTCGGAATCCTCACCCTCAGTTTATACTCGTATAAGGAAACAGTCGTCTGAGGATCCACCTGCAATGGAGAAATTGCGTCAATCGACCAGATCTTTATCTCCTCTCCGACACAACCAGTCCTTGATCCATGAAGACGCGGTAGAAGAACAGCAGATTGGAGTATTAGCAGATGAGAAGGACGACGACGAACAAGGTAATCATGTTACCAATGAAGAACCTGTTCTTCTGCTTGACAGTGATGACTTGATGCAACTCCAGATAGTGCCAGTCACAAAGGACGTGTCGGAAGAAGTGATTGTTCAAACACAAGAGACTATCGATGAGGATCTCTTTGTGTTACAATTACAACATTATCGGCGATCTTTGAACGAAGGTCGTCCTATCACACCAAAGAGGAGAGAAAGGATGAGTCTCGTGATGAAGGAAGTTGCCAAACTGAACAGCGAATTAGCAGATGCATTCTTTGATTCCTGAAATTCGAGCGCCAGCACAAGCGTAATTTATCGATAATTCTTCTCCTCTATGTATTATCAAGTCTTTTATTCTTTACTGTCTGGGGCTCATGCACTTTGTCTCAGTGTGGCCATGGTACTTTTTGCGATGTCGCGAGTCCAGATGAGATTCAGAGCACTAAAGACAGTGATATTGCACAATGTGCAAAGAACCACCCAGGAAGGAACTTGTGCCTTTGATTGCAATTCTGTCCAGACGTGTCGGGAACGGACGATTTGAGGAGATTCAGAGGGTATCGAAAGTTGTTTCTTAAGCAGCCTAAAACATCTGATAGATGCCAAGGGAATCAAGAATGTTCGAAAGAACAGCGTGGCCACGAGTCGGAGTATATGTGCCATCTTCAATGTCCTGTCATAAATTGGGATATCGCGTTTGTGAGACTTGACCCGTTGTAACCAATAGACTGAGAGGAGACTGAATTCGGTGAAGAGTGTCGATGCAGGACAATAGCTCAACTTCCGGACGGTCATGGTGGCCCAGGTGCCAGCGAGTCCGAGGAGATGATGGATCCACAGTTCCGGAGTCCCGTGTCCGGAGCTGTAGAGACGACAGGAATCATACACCAGGTAGCCGGCGAATAAGCTGAAGCCAGAGTGAAGCCAGGATGGGTAGGCATTGACAATGTCTCGCTTAAAGTCACTCGAGACGAGGGTTCGGAGGCCACAGGAGCCACTCAGCAGGCAATTGAGAAGGAAAGTCGCCTGCGATGCCTCGAGAGCACGTTTCGGTAGCCTTGAATGATTGATGGCCTGGTGTAGTGCTCCATAAAATATCGCAGCCTGAGATGAAGTGATCAGTGCTTTCTTCAGATTACTTACATTGTCCTGTTCAATATCTGGGTCGATTGCCTTGGTCATCTGGGCCCATCGACCTCAAGGTCCGGTCTTCATAGCCTGCAAAGCAATGAGAAGAATGCTACTTGGATCGTCGTTGCATAGCAGGGCTATTCTCGAGACAGCAATTGGTGCGGGGCCGTTCACTAAGAGTTCTCCACAGCGCGTGCACAGGCCTACAGCGTGCATACCTCCGTGGATATCAAGCATCACTACCATCTCATCAATGTATAGGTCGATTTTCAACTTCTAGAGCTTAGATTTTACAGAAGTCACGAGTCCTAGATGACGTATATATCCATGAACATTCAGGCCAGTAGACGTGCTGACTGCTTGACTGTGCGACCCGTTCTCGTCTGAACCCGAAATTACATCTCCGGAAGTAGGAGACCTTACTAGAATGGAGAGGCCTAGGAGCAACAGTTCGCTTCTTTGGCTCTGTCCTTTGGGCCTTCTTGCTTGCCTTCAGGGGCAACTCAGCCTCCCTCTTTCTGAGCCTTCCTCGCCTGCCTGGCCTCTTGCAAAACAGCCTTCTTGGCAGCTGCTGTCTCTCGTTTCTCTGCAGCGGCAGCTGCACGAGCAGCACGCTTCGCCTGAGTCTCCAGCTCCTTGTCGAGCTTCCTCCAAGCCGCAGCTGCCTTCTCAGCCAGTTTTTCCTCGGGTACTCCTTGTCCTGCTCCTTACCTGCGATGATGTCCCTAGTCCGCTGGATCTTAGCAGGATTCATAAAGAGTGTTGCACCTTCGCCTTCCGACCTCAGCTACTCCGGAACCCTCTTCTTCCTGCTCTTTCGACGCCTCTTTCTCTCGATAAAGAGTCCATTAATCGATTGTGTTTCAGTTTGATAATCGTCAGCTCCGCAGAAGTCTTCGCGAGTTTCTTGTAAAGAGATCTGATGACTTCCGAGGATCGTCGATCAGCTTTCGCAGCTGCTCGAGCAACACGAGTACGGAGCTGACGTGTCTGGCCCGGTGAGTCAAGGCCGTCTTGGATATAACCCGAGTTTGCCTGGTAATCTGGACCTGGCGACAGAACAATCCCTTCTGCACATATCGTAGCTAGAAAAGTGCTCCATGCTCGATTACTGCCCTGCCCAGCTCTCAGAAGCTTGTTATCCTTCAAAGAAGCCTTGGTAAAGATTCTCTGGGTCTTCTGGCACTGGCCTAGCATGAAGTCCTTAACATCCATATTGTACATATTATTGGCGGTCATCGCGTATTCTTCGAGCTTCTCGCTTGTAGACTTGAAATAATGCTCGTAATTTTCTCTGGAATCAGCGTGGTGACGTGTCAGGTCCAGAGTGTAGAGATATCGACTGTCCAATATATGCCTGTGCCTATCGACAAATCTTGAAGACCAATTCTTGGAAACACTTGTTCCAGCCATTTCAGAAGCCATATTGGCCACCATTGCTGGTTTAGGTGGTATACAGAGATCACTTTGTTCACTGATATACCTTATAAGCTCCTGCTCTTGCTGATCGTTGAGTAATCTATTCGATTCGATGTAATGGGCTCTCGAGGTCGTTTTCTCGTTAAATCGCTTACTGAGAGCCGACCTGCAGATACCATGAGTTCTAGCGGCACTGGATATTGAGGGAGGATTGGGAGAGCGTAGATCTGCAAGGGCGGCCTCCATTACACGGTATTGATGGAGATGTCACCAATACAATATGGACTCTTAACTTTCATGAAGGTGTGCACGCTGTGGGGCTGTGCACGCACTGTGGAAGACTCTTCGTGGAGCCATTCCGGGGTAAGAACTGCAAATCGATTTTTATCAAATACTGGCAGGGATTGCTATAGCAATGGTGCCAACACGTTACTGATGCTATAATTACTTCCGTGTCCAGACACATCATGGAAGATTGCTATACTTGGACCAGCCAAGACTCTTGATTGCCTGAGCTCGACAATTTTCGGCAGAAGGCTCGATGACATTGACAACTCAGTTCTCTGAGGTTTTGGGAGCTATCAAGTTACTGTCACCAGTCCTTAGCTTGGGAATTTTTCCGGAAGTGTCAAGTGTAGATTCCTCCAAAGACGTTCATGAAGTCGTCTTGACTTTGCTATAATGGTCCCATAAAATACGCACAGCGACTAGAAAGATCTGGCCTCATAAATACATGATTAAAGAATCTTCAAGCACAAGTCACCACAAACGTCATCCACTCGTCTAGCTTACTTCTTTAATCAGTACGATCGACATGATATCTCAGGAGCCAAAAACGCGCCTCGTGCGTGAGTTGGCAAGAGATTGCAATGAAACCACGTTTCAGATATCTAAATTGGTCATGGTTTCAACTTGAATTGCATGCTCTCTCGCCTGTCGTGGATTTTGTGATGCCTAGACACAGACCATGGCTGCATCGGTGGATTTGCCTCGAACATCGAGATGTGTTGATGTTAGGACAAGTATTTCAGCTTATTCCTCATCTCTTTTGAGGAAGTACGAAACCTTTGTTAACTTATGGGGAAAACTTCTTCAACAATCAATATGATACATGAGCTATAAGTGCGGAAACGTGGCACATGTTGATGGCATTGCAACAAGGTCGCATCACATCTAGAATATTCAAGTCGTGTGGGCAATCTGCAACTACAAGTCAAATATTCCTGGCTAATCAGCAGACTTGGATGAACAAATGTCAGGACTCACACTAGTGATGAATACGATACACGTCATCGTCTCGTGTCTCCTTCTTCAAGTACTAGGATGCCGTAGAGGCACGTCTTCCCTTGACTCCTCTCCTTACAAAAGGTGGGGACCGATCGGAGGTGTCAAGTTGCACAACTTCCAGGATGATCTGAAGTGTATGACGTCTGGCGGCACCATTCCGCCATTGGCCATCCGCTGTCAATATGACAAAGATGTCGTTTATAACTTCGACATCACGTACCCCTTGGTCCTCACAGTTCCTGGATCACGAACAACTACAATCAATCATGGTTCCGATCTTGTTCGCAACAAGAAACATATACAGACCGGATTTCTACAGATTGAATGGTACGAACGGATATCGTATATCGAAGTTCACACTGTTCCTGCTGGAATCTATGCTGGTTCCATCGCCTCGATCACATTCAAATTTGGTTCCAGCACCACTTTCACGACAAGAGAGTTCACTTGTGGGCATCCTCCTCACTCCTCGAAAGGCGTCAAGCCTGCAAAGTGGACCGCACCAGGAGATGCCCGAGCCTTGTATTTTATCGGTGCTGGCAAACACTCTCTAACCCGTTTCGGATTCTATCACAATTGAGCACAGTTCAGTAGAGATTGCGTGGCTGATGTACCCGTGAGAATGAACAGAGTTCACACGTGGGCTGTCGAAGATAGAGCATTCGAAGACACAGCATCTGTGAAGCTTCAATCTATAAATTGAAAGCATCAGATACCAAGGAAGAAAGATGGCGCATCTATCGGATTGGTGGCTACTTCACAAACAATGCTCAGGAGACTTCACATTCCCAACTATATAGACCCATGAATCTCGTCGGTGCAGGCAGGAAACATCTTTTATCTGAATTCTATGGGGCTATCGAGTGTAGCACTTCAGTGTGTGCTATTCAATCTGTTCGATTTGCTTGTGCCCTCCTCAGCAATTACATTGTCGCGACCGTTCCCGTGGTCGGAGGTTCTTACACAATATGGTCCAATTGGTAGGCAACGCATGCCAGGTCGCCGAGACGACAAGCCGTCAATCGCCAAAGTAGGAGAGACGGAGAACAAATGGCCATTCTACTTGACCTGTCAATATGACGAACATGTTGTGTACAATCTCAAGGTTGATTACGGTCTTAAAATACCGCCAGCAAAGCACGCAATCAATTCACCTAGCTTCCATGGCTCACTTGTGCCGATCAGTAGCGAAAACCCAAGGACGAGCGACATCCTCATCGATGAATTCCACTGGATCTCCTCAGTCGTCGTGTACACCGTCCCTCGTGGTCAATATCTTGGTTCGATTGCCGCAATCAAGTTTGGGTTGAGTAACGAGGAGGGACCAGGAGACCGGACCCTTACTTGTGGAACACCTCCACCAAATGTTTCTGGGGCAAGCTGGAGTGTTGGGGACAAGAGAAGAGTGCGGTTCTTCATTGGATCCGGCACGGAATCCTTGACATCACTCGGGTTCTGGCATACGTGAGGGTTCATCGCTCGTACAATAGTCATTGCTATCTAGCGCAACATCTCTCATAAATGCTCTCAAGCAGGTCTATCCGATCCATAGTAGAGCACGGCAGCTGCAGCATAGCATATATCATTAAATCTTTGATTGGACAACTCTTCGCAGAACGACTCGATTGATAAATGTACGGGCCAGTGCCAGACTCATCATTGTCTGTATTGTGTATACCAGCTGCAGCTGCATGTCTAATATCATTCGAAGACCATCGAGGAGGATCTTGTCATTATTCATTTGTTGGAGAATGTATTAGTACAACTTGACAATTCGATATATTGTCAGCTTATGCTTGAGTGTCATGAATATACACTTCTTCTCATACGCTAGATATCGCAGAATCTGTTCATATACACGTCATCATCATTGCTACAGTACTAGATATACATGCCCCTTCAAGCAGAGAACTTCTTTGGGCTGTTTATACTTTTCGGGCTCATCCTGCGATTCCCGCGCGGTGCGTGATTCGAAAGAGTGTGGGCATGTGTCTCGGCCCTTGTGCCACATTATTCGGCTGCCAAACTCGATCGAACAAAGTTCATCGAGTCATACCACTTGTGGATGGTGTCCCGACACCTTGACGTCCACACTGCAGACTTGCCGATATTGTGGGTCAGTCCATCTTTCCCTGTTCGCCACCTGTGACACGCAAAGATTCGGGCCTTGCAATCCAGTCACTGAGCCTCTGATAGATGATCACAGAATGCAGCGATGAACTGCTGCTCGCGTGCTGTTACTCGTCGATTCTGCGGATCTGGTCTGCCCGAAAGTTCTCTGGCTGCCTGATACTTTTCTGAGCTGGCATTGGCAGGCAGACTTTCAGAGAACCTTTGTGCTGGAGGTGTAAAGTTCGGCACTTTCTCAGCAGGGAGGCCAGTGCATGGCACCAATCTCGACTGGCGCGAGCATGGTCTGAGATCTTCTTACCCTTCTTGCCCGGGTTTATCGAGTCGCCTTCTCCCCAGGAGCCCTTGCTTGAGGGTTCCTTGGACGCTGAACCTGATGCCGAACCTGAGCGTGAGCCTGAACCTGTGGACAAGTTAGAGGAGTCAGACCGCCTTCGTGCCTCCTTCAACGCGTCTGCCTCAGAAGTTCTGGCTGATCCATCAGGTCGAGCCACGCGGATTTCACGCTGCCTCGGGTATGATTCTGCAGATTCTGCCTCGGGTATGATTCTGCAGATTCTGTCTTGACGATACGAGAAGCCTGGTGCAACTATCGACGATCGCTTGAATGCCAAGTTATGTCGAGACTTCTTGGCGTGACTGGAGATTAGCGCTTGTTCGACACAGAATTTGTATGCAGCCACAGAATAGTCTGACAGTAGTTGTGCTTGTGCTGGTGCTGTGGATGCCATTCGAGGTGATATAACCCCAAGATACGGTTTTACCAGAGCCTCCTTTCGTATGGCTGTCGGTGAGGTTGAGTGTAGAAGCTTGTACTGTCTAGGGCTTGTAGGTGTCAGGATGTTGGTTGCAAAGATGAACCGAGATGGAGTGACTCTATCCTTATATGCCAGAGTAAGAGCAAGCCATTAAGCTGATCGTTCCGCACAAATGTCAACCACGTCATGTCTAACCATGGTTCCGGCTCAGAACGAAAGATATCCTCCAAAAGGGACAGAGAACTCCTTGACCTTCTCCGTGATCTTCCTTGTGGCATTCATTTAGCATCGTACAGTATCACCTCACGATGCTTTTTTCAACGAATCTCGCTGGATACTGAGCCATTCCTCTTCCCTCATCGCTCGCAAAAGGGAGTGTGCAGTCTACGATGGCATTTCCTGGAGACCATGACTGGACGAGGGCGCCACAGATCGACATCAGGTGTGGGGCTCAACTTGACATCGCGGGCTCGTATCTCGGTAGGCTGAAACGTACAGCGCCACTGTGGCATATTTTCGTGCCACTCCATCAATGTCGACCAAGTAGCATTTGGGAGTCCTTGTGCATTTCTCAAAGCTGGGCTCATACGATGCAATACAATCAGTAGTTCCTTAGACCAGACGATATTGACACATTGTTTTGAACGTGTGACGTGATGGGAAGTCGCTCCTGTGTTGATCACACATCCTTCACAAATCGATTTCATGCTGGCTCGCAAATCAACTGAGTGGAAGACAGATGATTTTTCTTTACTCAGTTGGTGTCCTACCAGTTGTTTTCGAAACGTTGTACCTCGTTGGAGAAAGACTTGGAATCAGAAGCGTTGATGCAAGTAGTTTCATATGAAGTATTGAATGACCAAGCCATTTTACCGAGTACTGAATCTTTCCTTGATTCCTTGACGCTGGGTCGATGACCGACTCCACCTCGAATTCGAGGTCCTGCCTAACATTGTCGATGAGTAAGGGAGGAAGCAGCTCAAAGTGCCTGCCAGATTCCATATTGACAACCTCTTTTGAAAGTGTCAAGTGTCGGTGGCTGATGACATTGTGCAATTTATAACTTGATGGTAAACCAAGCATACCGGTAGACATACGGCAACAGATCTCTTGTCTCTTTCGCAGCTTGAACTGATCTGTCTTGTACTGATAATTACTTTTAAGGAGATACAGCGTCTGATGACATCTTGCGCCTCTCACGAGCACTGAGGACAATACATAAAGAAACTTGATGAATTTATAGACAATAGATCATCTTGTACCTGTACTTACTGTGCTTCGCAGCACTCATTAGAGATTTTGACTTGGTCAAATTGAAAACCAGCTCCTTTTTGAGCTCATTGAAAAACTGCTAGAGCATAGCGGTGCTCTTCACTATCCGCAAGCGAACTGTTAGGGCACAGCAGTACTCCTCATTACAGGAACCTAGCGATCGCTGTTCTCGCGACTTGTCACATGTATATTGCACTCTCTCATATGATCCGGGTGTAATATCGTATAGCAGAGGCGCTCCTCCCGGTCATCAGTGACAGCGCAATCACCCTTAAATTATAACCCAAGTGTAGTTTTATAGACAATGAATCATCTTTTACCTGAACTTCCTGTACCTTCGCAACACGAACAATGCTGTTCTCGTGACCTGTCATATGTAGGCGGCCTCTATCTATACGAACCAGGTGTAGTTTCGTATAGAAGAGGCGCTCCTGCATATGATCCTTGACAGTGCATGCTTCTCTTGTCATATAGACCATGTGTAGCTTTGTAGACAATGAATCATCTTTTGCCTAACCTTTCTGTGCTTTGCAACAGGGACTAGATCATTGCTGTTGGGTATGATCTCTTGTGGATCAATTTCATGAGTTCGCTGTTTCTAGCTTTTGGTACATGTCTGAATTCATGATGTCAGACTTTTGTGGAAGTGCAGATTCTTCCCATGATCAATGGCGTGCTCGTTACTTTCCATGACACTATCTTTATATGTGCCTTGCAGTCCGTCAATGCAGATGAGCGTGTGCCCTGTGAGGCTGTGACAGCTATATAGCGGCTGTTGGGGCTGTGCCGGGATCGACGTGGCTGCTGATAGAACTCGGTAGAAGTTCGGTCGGCTCTAGCCAGTCCTTCGTCTCTATCCTTCCTCGCTTTGAAATCCCCTTCGCTCCTGCTGACGCCCTTGGATGTGGTAGTGTCTGGGACACTTATTAGCTTGGACGCCTACCTGAGCTTCGGTTTTTCTAGCCGATTTTCTGGTTTTACACAGTTGAGCACCTGTTTCTGAGTGTTACTCTAGCTTTTCGGTCAAGTTTTGGTTGCTTCTGGCGTCTTGAGAGTTATCCTTGGGCTTCTGTTTAGTGGCATCCCTATTCTAGTAAATCAAGACCTTTATCACCACGGTTATTCTGTCCACCGTCCTTCTCTCGTAAGCGGTCCCCACTTGTCTTCATGCTCACGAGTGCGTACTCCTTGAGGTCTTTTAATTGGCGCTCCAGGGCTCGTTGTATCTTGGCTGATTTTGCCAAGTCTTTCATTACCTTGCCACATCCGGCGGCTAACTTGTCCAGGAGGTCGTACTTTCTGCCTAGCTCCTCTATGTTCTCCTGGTGTAAGGGGATGATCACGTCGCATTTGTCTGATTCGGAGCATAAGACAGCTAAGGCTTGCTCCATGCTTTCCAGTCTGCAATTGGCGGTACTCAGTGCTTCTAGGGCACGTCCGAGCCCGGCCAAGAAGACCTCCGGGAGCGAGTTTGACCAAACCACGATCAGTATGAACTCCAAGTATACTGATGACCAGAATCAAGACCAAAATCAGAGTTAGCCTTATACCCCTGACCCTCTTGATGCCCAATTGACCTGCGAGTACGCCAATGACCAGAACCAGAAACACACCAGAAAAATCTGGAATTTTTCAAGTGAAAAGGCCTTGCTCACTTTAAGTATGACTTCTCGGGCCTGTTCAATATTCCATCTGTTGTCGAATTGCCCAATCAATCCCAACTGATCAATTCGTCAACGACAATTCTGCAGGTCAAGAACACTCTGTCAAGCCTTCTTCCTTGAATAGCAAGGTTCTGCTGATGAAGGAAGACGACCTGTACTGGCTCGTTTTGGCGCCTGTGTCTGTCCTGCGTGTATTGTAAGTTCTCTCGTGACTCCTATGATCATTGTTTTCCATTCCTATATCGTCGAGTCTCCTTCATAATTTGCCTTAGTGTTGGGAACGACTTCACATCCTTATTTGGCCCCTCGAGCCGTACCGTTGTGCGATCCCGGCTGTCTCCTTTTTGTTAAGATATCCTAGGAACGATTGCTCTGGTAGAATGCAGGTCTACTTGTTGGTGACAACACATTTTTTTGTTATCGTCCTGCAGACATTCTTTTAATCTTCCTTTCCTTTTCATAAATGATACAGAAAGTTATAGGCTCAGGACCTGTTGTAGTAAAGTTTTAAGCTGAGACGCTACATGTCTACCTATTCTCTACCCGATTGACAAACACATGCTTCTTTACACGACGAACATGAGAGAATTTTCATGGGCGCCATCTTCCACACGTTGAGAGTGATCTGCTGTGGCTTTCGCGGCTGAGACTCGTGTGGCTCCCGCTGTGCTAAACACTATCAGAAAAGCTTAGACTAGTGAATCATCTTCACGAGAGTTTTCTTCACGCTTCTTTTCGATCTGTAGCCGTGTACAGTCAGCTGATGGAGAGTACTGTATGAAAATGGTATCCTATCTTCTGAAATATTTGGATAATCATCTGAGTATTCCCGAGATGTGGGAGAAAAGTCTGACACTATACTTGATACAGCATTACCACTTACTGCATCACATGGCACATGGGGGCACTTCCTCTACTGGTATCGTGATATATGTGTCAAGGAAAGATACTCAAAAGTATTCGATGTGAATCAACTCCCATCTGGTCATCGAGTATATCTGGATTTTCGTCATCGAGATAGAAAGCATTGCCCCGCTTGATAGCATTGTAAGCATATTCTAAAGTTGATGACTGCTGCACATTACATTGTGCAGATGGAACGAGCAGATTGAGTGAAGTCAGTGTGGTTGGTGTATCTCCACCAGATTGGTGCATACAGTTACGACGGGTTTTTTCAATTGACGGCGCTCAACCTGCCAAGACCTTCCCCGTTGTCGGAGGGTCTAAGGAAACGGGGACCGGTGGGCAGGGAATACATGCCAAATTACAAAGATGACAAACCGTCAATCAAAGACGGGTCTTCTGAAACCCGGGGCAAAGGAGCCAATAGATTCACCTGCTTTTCACGGATCATCTGCACTGATAGCTGGCAACTTCCCTGGAAATGGCGTGATACACATCGATGAAGCCCACTGGATATCATCAGTAGACGTGTATCTCGCTCGCAAAGGTCACTTTTTGATGGTTCGATGCCGCAATCAAGCTCTGCTTGAGTACAGAGGGCGCACCAGGATATCAATTCCTGACCTGTGGTACACCTGCACCAAACGTTTCGGTGGCAAGCTGGAGTGTAGATGACAGAAGACAAATGCGGTTTTTCATTGGATCCGGCACGAAATGCTTGACATCATTCGGATTCTGGCATACTTGAGGATGCATCGTTTCTGTCTTGGTCAAAAAACCACCCTGAGTATACCGATCCATGCTACAGCATCGGTTCTTTTCTCACAATAGGGGCGATATGATTTGAGCAGCAAGACCATGTAAAGTACCGCAAAATCGTCGTCCCCTATTATGGGCATCACAGCTTCGTTCCAGCAGCGATGTAACTACTTTCTCTCGCCATTAGATGGGTTTCGTTTGACATACGGGGCCTTTGCCTGCTCTCCTGTGTAAAGAACGTATGAAACCCCGCTAATGCAGATATCATAAAATTAAGGGCTTGCAATTGCAAAGGTCGACATGCGACATTTCTAGTAGAGCTTTCTTGTTCCGAGATTGGCTTGGACCATCATGACATGCCTTTCTTGTATGGCACAACTGACTGGTGATAGTAGTACTCACCCTTGAGATTAAAGGTGAGGTAGGACTGTCAGCCAATGAGCGCTGTCCGGGATCGGCATTAAATTAGGCGTGCGGGTACTGATTTGAAACTTTTACTGACCTTCGACAGCTCCCCACAACTGCATCAAGAGTCATGGACGATTGCGACGAAAGCACAGCTCAGTTTCTCTTAAGCAGTAGACGAAAGCCTCTTCAGGCATACAGAAGAAGAGGACCATGTGGAGCCCGTCGTCTTGGAGGCAGAAGCCTATAAAGCAGGATGTGGTCTACCCAGATCAGACCGCCCTAGACAGCTCGTTACAGAAAATCGCGGCATTACCACCACTCGTCCAGCCTCAGGAAGTCGACAAGTTACGAGCATCTCTGGCAGATGTGGCTCTTGGCAAGGCTTTCCTGCTGCAAGGAGGCGACTGTGCAGAGTCATTCGATGACTGCTCTGCGGTACCGATTGAAGCTAAAGTCAAGGTCTTATTGCAGATGAGTTTGATCATGGTCTGGGGTGCTCGTATTCCAGTCGTCAGGATAGCGCGAATGGCAGGCCAATATGCGAAACCAAGATCGAGTCCCACCGAGTTATTCGAAGGCCGTCAGATACCCAGTTTTCGTGGTCATAACGTGAACGGCTTCGAACCAGACCAACGCCAACCAGATCCTTCGAGACTGGTGTCTGCCTATTTCCATTCGGCAGCAACCTTGAACTATCTTCGGGGGCTTCTCGCCTCTGGATTCGCCGATATTCATGCTCCACAGAATTGGAATCTCGACTGGATCGTGAATGATGTGATTCGTGTACGCTATACGAAAATTGTGGATCGCTTGTTAGATTGCCTGAATTTCATGAAGACGATTGGCGCAGACCACGACGAAACACTAAAGAAGGCCGACATCTATACGAGTCACGAGGCGCTAATCTTGGAATTTGAGGAGAAAATGACTCGTCTAGTGCGGGCTCACGATGGCGAGGAGAGTCATTACAATCTAGGAGCGCATTTCATCTGGATCGGCGATCGAACGAGACAGATTGACGGTGCGCACATCGAGTACTTTCGAGGACTGAAGAATCCGCTCGGGCTGAAAGTAGGACCGACAATGACCACACGAGAACTCTTGGACGTGCTCGACATTCTCGATCCCGACTGTGAACCTGGCAAGATCACCCTGATTAGTCGATATGGAGTGGACAAGGTCGAGACGCTACTCGAGCCTCACATCAGGGCCGTTCAATCGAGCGACCACAAGGTCATCTGGGCATGCGATCCAATGCACGGCAATACTCATTCATCGGCCTCCCACCCACATCTCAAGACGAGGTCATTCGATGACATTCTAGGGGAATTGAAATCCTCTCTACGGATTCACAGTGACTGTGACAGCACACTGAATGCCGTCCACTTTGAGATGACGGGGGAGCGAGTGACTGAATGTGAAGGTGGCAGTGTAGAGACTAAATTGACGAGCGAGGGCTACCAGACATTCTGCGATCCACGGCTAAACTACGAGCAGAGCATCGAATTGGCATTCCTGATTGCGGAGCATTGGCGAGACCGGAGTGAAGAACTCACCTCGAGTCTCTCGAATTTGCGTGTCTAATCAAATTGTGCAATCATTCTCCATAGCATCTTGGAGTCCTGTGAGATTTTTCATATCAGGAAAAGTACTGACGAGAATCCTCCATGTTCAACTCTACTGCTTGCCCGAGTTTCTGCAGGTTTCTGCTCTCGAGCCCGACTTGCCAGCCGTCTGATCCCGTTCTTGTTCGACTTGCGTCTTGAGTCTCATCTGCAGGGCATGGATGCCGCCCTCCATGGCCATCTCCTCCTTCAGTAGGGAATAGATGAGACGGTGTCGCTGAGCCAGTCTCTGACCCTCAAAGACGGGCGAGACGACAGTCACCCTGAAATGCGTCTCTGGCGAGGTCGAATTCGCCATGGCTGCGTGATGGCGGTGCAGGTGGGAGTCGTTGTGGATCTCGAGGATGGTCGGAGTCAGTGCGTTCGTCAGCTTGCCACGCATGATGGTCTCTAAGGGCCCGATGGAGGTCGATTGGGTCGCCATCCGACGTACTTGATTCATTCAGAGACGTTCCCTCTCCTCTTTGAAAGTCTTTGAATTCGCAACTACAGGGATCTCAGGGTACGCCATGAAAAAGGTGGTCGTCATTTGTCATTCTACAGTTGGCCCTTCTCGTGAAAACTCCACAATTTTCCCCCAGAGAGTCGGCCAAATCCCATCGAAGCGTGTCAAAATTCAAAATTGAGTACCTATAAGATGACCTCATTGTGACATGAGAGCATAGCAAAAAGAATAGACTTTCCTGGTCCGACACATGTTTTCTCGACTCTCTCTGGCGACTCGACGCCTGTTACCGTACCGACACCGTCCAGTAACTTACACCATCCCCACCTCCCGCCTCTTTTCCTCGACTGTTGCAAGAAGGCTCGATTCTCCTGCACTGACGGCCGCCATCCGTCAGATTCAAGACAAGTTTGTCGAGGCCAAAGACGAATATGAAATGGCACTCGAGAGTCAGGGGACCACCTATGCCGTCGAAGACAACGAAACCGCCAGAGAACTAGCAAAAGAGTTGGCAGAGGTCTATGATGGGATCATGACCGGTCAAGACATCAACGAGGCCGAGAAACAGACAGTCAAGGAGAAACTCAGTGCTCGGATCCGGGAACTGACCAGTATGTCGCGTGATCCATATCTCCAATTCTTGTCACTAATGCCAGCAGATGGTGTCGAGAATAATTTGCACGACTCGCACTGAGGCCCCTTCTGCAGATTCAAGAGGGGGACGAACAAACATGAGACAAAATAAACGGTAGCGATGGTATATATTATGCTCTACCTGTCGATATGATTGGATTCGTGGCTAAAAATGGATGATAAACACTCTGCAATGGCAATGTGATTGATGTATGATATATGGTGCGCAAGATGGGCGCAGATTGTAACATGTTCAAGAGGAGAAGGTATCAAACAGACTGTTCATGTTAGTGACTCTGGCTGTCCATCGAATAACATTGCTCTTACCATCTTGACCTTGGCACGACTGGACCCGGACTGAGCAGCATCGTTGTGGCTAGCAAAGTCGAGAGTGTCTGCAGCGGGTAGGCGAAGAATCTCCTTGAATCTACGACCGACTTCGAGAAGTCCCTCTCTGTTGGTACAGGTCCGTGTCCATACAGATATTCTCCAGTGCGCCTTTCGAAGATTGACGACGACTCCCATGACTTCATTGTCGCCCTCTCGTTCGAGAGTCTCGCCAATAGCAGCCAGCATCTGGAATCGTTAGTGTGTCGTCCTCGAGCGTAGTATTGA
The DNA here is from genome assembly GCA_004000165.1 of Taphrina sp. SM11. Classification (NCBI taxonomy): domain Eukaryota; kingdom Fungi; phylum Ascomycota; class Taphrinomycetes; order Taphrinales; family Taphrinaceae; genus Taphrina; species Taphrina sp. SM11. The sequence continues at coordinate 150,609 of RHDT01000108.1, read as the reverse complement.
TGCACATACAGAGTAGAGCCACATGTCGTCGAGGTGCTCCTTCGAGGCTCCGTTGGACTGGAAAGCCCATTTACCTCCCTTCTGGTTCTGCTTATCTTCCCACTCTGGTCGCACGCCCTGCTTGAACAAATGGTAGTCGGATTTTTGTGCCAATTCAGTGGCCTTGGCAATGTTATTGTATACACTGTCAAAAAATCAGCATACTTTTCATCTTCACCCGTCCAAAGAGTGAACTTTACCCCCAGAATTCCTCGACGCTGTCAAAGGTGATGACCTCCTTCAAGTTGTCGGCCCAAGCCTCAGCTCCTCGCTGACCAGGTGTGGACGGTTTGGTGTACCACAGGGTCCACTTGTTGATCAATGGATGCTTGACTGTAAATGCCTGGGGATCGTGAAAGACGGTGATGTTCTCGCTCTGTTCATGCTCAGTGGCACTGAGGTCGACAGTGTCGAGGTTCTGTAGTGGTCGTGTTGCAACTTCAGTCATGTTTGGAACTTATTGGGCCGTCTTGAATTGTCAAGTGAAGTCAGAGAAAACTCTTCGATTCAATCGAGAGGAGGAAACAAGGATAGGCACCTGTGCTTATGCGAGATCTCGAAGGAAGCTGACGCAACAAGATAGTTGTGTTTTCTTGTACTTGAGACTCGCAAGCTGAGCTGCGATCATTTGCTGTGCGAATCTGCCGCCCGATCGAAATTCCTCCTCCAATTCCTGCATTGACCAGCGGAGCTCCCAGATTCCGAGAAAGTGTCAAGTAGAATAGAAAAGGCGTGAAGCACAAATTGTGGGCAAATCTTGTAGGTTGTCTTAGCGTATTATCGATCATCAGGATTCTACAATAGCTAGAGACTGATAGACACTCTCTCTGACACTGTAAAAATTCTCTGAGCCGTGACCCTCAAGCATCAGCTCCCCGGCACTCGCTTTCGTGACTGCAACACAGCCATCACAAAAGAGGACACCCCCTCCACGGAGCTCGGCTGTGTGGCCACGTTCCATCAAAAGCTTTCGCAGATCCGCGAGACGAATGTCGCCCACAAATAAGGCCTGTAATCTTGGGATCATGCCAAGATCCGCCTTCGAGCTCAAGATGTCAACCACCGATAAGTCTGCCGAATCCGATGAAGCTGGCATGATTTTGCCGGTGACGTGAGCGACCTCTTGCTCGTACAATTTCTGCCATGAAAGGGACTCTGTGAAGGCATCTGAGAGACGCACATCGAATGCACTCGTGTCTAGACTGATGTCGATGGTCGCCATCGTCACGGGTATCACGATTGCTTGTGTGAAATTCTTCATCTTCTTACAGGCAGTTTTCATCTCAGCTTTCTCTGCATCCGAGGCATGTATGAGTACCAGTTTTCGTGGATTGACGGATTCGACAATGTTCTTGAGCGAAGTTCCATCATGCAGGCCTTCAAGATCAATATATCTCATCCTGCAGGTGATGTGAATGTCTTCCTCCGAAACGGACAGCTTGGAGGGAACTGCACGATCGTCCACTTGATCCTCCAGTGTATCTGCTAGGCCATTTGAATTCGCGACCTCTCCCCATTTCCGCTTTTTGCCGGTTGTGATCGCGCCTTTATTCGTTGCCGTGAAAGTGCTCTCAATCTCCTTTTCCTCCTCGTCGGCACGTTTGAACTCATCATTTCGAAGAATCTCTCCGTAGTCATCGAATCGACGACGCTTCTCGACGAACGGGAAGGTCTTTAGGCGCGGTGGAAGCTTGGCAATCTGTGGATCATCGAGGAATAAGTCAAATGAACTGCTGAGCAATGCCGAAGATCCCAGAGACAACAAAGAACTGGGTCCGCGACTATCAAGAGACCTGGATGCAATAAGTGCCGCCCGTTCGTCTTCGTCTTCAGATTCAGAATCCTCGGCATCCAGAATGTTCCGGTTGCGTTCTTCAACAGTAGCACGAGCTAGTTCCTCATCCTTCCTCTCTTGCTCCTTCTTAGTATGGTCCTTGAGCTCTTGACCGGTCAAGGGCACTTGACGCCGAATCGTTATGCGATGTTGAAGGTCGAGTGCAACGAATTCGGGCAGTTCCGTTCCTGTTGTGGCCGTCTGTCTAGTCCAGCTTTGCATGAGCTCTCCTGCCAGGGAGTTTGGACTATACATGGTCTTTTGTGTGAGGATGATCAAGTTTGAAGCCTTATTCATTATCTCGTTCTGCAGAATGCTCTGAGAAAATCCATTTTCCAAATCATACGAGGTTGCAAGAATCACCTTGGGTCCCACGGGCAGAGTCTTGATCTGCGAGGGCTTCGAGAGAAGCTTGACGTGCTTGAAATCGAAAAGCCCACCGCTGGACCCATATTGATTGATCATCTTCTCGCTCATCCATTCGAGCATGCTGCGAGCATAGCCAATAGTCTTAGTATTGCTGTGAGAGAGGAAATAGACAGGCGTCGTACGTATGCCCTCAGCACTATTCCAATGATTCTCTAGCATTTCGCACAACTCTAGAGATCGAGTCGAGGCATCGATAGGAATGAGAACAGATCCACCCTGTTCGACAGTTGAGGTGATTGATTCAAAGAGAGCTGCGTTTCTCTTTGACCTCGCGGGAAGTGCCAAAGATGCATTGTTGGCATCTGTGATGAGTATGCTTGGCCGTGCGAGGCCCTCGGGTACTTGCCCGGCACTAAAGAGTGATGTACCATTCAAGTGCTGATCCCGAGCATGATTCCAGTCTATTGCATAGACAACGTGGTCAGCCCCACGAACAATCTTCCATATGGTCCCGCCGAGCGTGTGTCCTGCATTGTGGGCGGTAATCGTTATGCCCTGACAACGACCGGAGAGCTGTGTAGCCTGAGAGTATCGCAGGGAGGTAATCCAGTCAAATGCGTCATCAATGTCTGCCATGGTGATATCTTCAGGCAGTCGACTTCGAAAGGCATCGTACATGGCTGTCCTGCCCATGTTCACAACCGGTAAGGTCGCAAATATGGGGACAGTATTCCACCCGAGATGGCGAAAGCCATAGACGTAGCCGCCCAGGTGCACTGTGTCCGCATGCGAGAGCAGTATCAAGTCTGGTTTGTGTGGCAGACCTTCTGATGTGAATCGTAACAAGTCATCACAGCCGGGATCAATGAGCACGAGCGTCTCATCGATCTGTAGTAGAGATGTTGTACAAGGAGATTCGGTGAGGGCAGTGAACTCGATCATGATTGAGTCTGACTATGTCGTAGTGTGGAGAGATTGTCTCGCGAGCACCTAGAAATTGAAGTCTGTGTGCTATATCGCATGTATGTTCACAATGCTGACTCTTAAAACGCCCATCCTTCCTTATACAAGTTGCGACGTGATCAATGAACGTTTGACCAATGCCATATCCTTCAACTTACAAAGGATGGACTCAACTGGGAATTAGTCTGTCGAGATAGGTATTCCAAACATATGCATGCAAGTGTTCTGTGGAGCGGCTTCTGAGTAACGGGAGTGGCTAGTTTGTTTTCGGATAGAGATTGATTCCGCTTATGTCGGGACTCAGATCGATATCAGACTTTGAGGCTCGTCCACTTCTTGACATCAGCTGCAACGGCTCCACAGCTCACGTGTGGAGACAGAATAAACAAAGAGTACTACCCCGCGATTTGCAAGCATTTGGGAATGTAGCAAATCTAGCAGTACCCTAATCAACCAGTGTAGGAATCCACTTTTGTCTGCTTGGCAGATGCTGCAGCACCCGAACACTATGCTACAATCGTCACAAGATAGCAAGAGCAGGATAGTAGATTATGGTGATTCTCAGTCTAAGTCATGGGTTGGTATGCCCAACCAATTCTATGACTACCATATGAAGGTGAAGATAAAGTCAAGAGACCCCATGTCTCTGACAACCTGTGTGAAACGCCGCCGAGGAAAAAACTGCTCCCAACAGATGGCCCGCCCAAATGGCAGGAGCCGATTGAAGCACGCTACATAATACTGAAAATGCTGACGCCAATAGATATACTGGTATATGACAATGGTCTAGTAAAAGCCCAGATGACGTAAAGGGACTTGACAGTGCCCGGATATGCTTCGTTGCTTCGTGAAAAATTTTGGATGCCTTGTTCACTTCTGACCGGCAGACATGGCTAGAAAGTCTCTATGCCAGAGTGATGACACTCTTGTAATTGGCAAAGTCGTGATGGTACGAGTCCAATATGCTTGCGCAAGATGATGTTACTGGGGAGAGTGAAACTTCAGAAGAAGAACACGAGTCTTCATACTGGTCACCCTCCGAGTAGAAGCTGGTGGTGACTGTTCGGTCGTCGGTTTCCAATGGCGGAGTAATCATGCCGTGAGAGTATACGTGAGATTGAGAGCTTCGCACGGGTGTGACCTCGAGATGACTTGGCATAGGGACGCGAGTGCTCGATGTTGGCGGTGTTGGGGGACGAGAGTACTGCCTTGCTCTCGGAGGCTCTAAAAAATCCTTCAGAATCTCTGCGACGTGACCATATGCCAATTGGGAGTACTTCTTCACAAGGACTTGCGAGGCGCTTGAAATCTTACTGCGGAGCACAGAGACAACCTGTAAGACATCGTGCGGGACGGCCTGTCTAGGAACAGCCTGATATAGTACCTGTCGAGCAAGTGTGAGTGAGCCAGACGCGATGAGTTGTGGTCGAAAGGCAATAAAGTCTTTGTGAAAGAGGGCAATCTCAGAAAACATCCTCGCGAGGTGAAGTGTCTTGCTCGTGTCGTCCAACGCAGGCTCGGTCAGGCTGACTTGCAAGAACGCGTCTGTCGTTGCGACACCAATGTTCCATTCCAGTGTCTTGAGGACGTGTCCCTCCATCTGGAGAAACATCTGTTCGCGATACGAGTCACAGCACATGGCACGCAGTTCCTTGACGAGTGGCACTTTGTCCTTGGCCTCTTCGTACTTGGCAGCAATCCAGAGTGCTGTGCAGCCGAGCAGTTGATAGTGCTTCTTAAAGACCACACGCTTAGATGTGTAACGGTCGATGATATTGATTGCGAGATGGAGGGTGGTAGGTTGCAGACGAAAGCCTGCATGAACTTCGATGAGAAAGTCAAGAAGAAACGGCCGCATGTACCACTCGAGTTCGGGTTGCAGGTCCATCATATCGGAGCTAGCCATGGTAGATTTCTTCGTCATGTTAGCATCATTCTGCTCTCCAAAGCTGGCGGGAGTAAGCATACCTCGAGTTCTGTCATGTACTTGATAATGTCATCCTTATAATCGAGTTCGAACTTTGCATTAATTGCACGTTCGATGGTCTGTTGCAAAGCCGAGATTCGTTCTTGCTTCGTGAGGAGGGGAGAGGTATTCTGAGACTGAGGTGGGGATGGAGGTATGGTTGACCTCCTCTTTGCCGGGGCAGAGTCGCGTTGACATTCGGGAGACAATCGCTTGACTGTCATTTCAGACTATTCCTTGGTGACTGAGAACGATATTGAGATGTTCGCCAGATCGAGAGCAGAAGTTGAGAAAAACGTAGAGGATCGAGGGTCCGATGCCAGGAACAGACTAGGACAGACGTGTGAGAGTGTATGTGAGACGTCTTTTGGAAAGTGATAATTTCTGAGATGTGTGAGGAACTGCTTCCCTTATGTTGGTCGAGACAAGGAAAGGTCAGAGAGTAGAGATACAGAGGAGGACTAGGAAGAGGAAGAGGAGCAAGGGATATGCAGGGCTTCCTGCCTGGTGCTCGAGGAAGGAGTGCGAGCGGAAGGAGACCTTTTTGGCAAGGAGAATGAGAGGGGAGAGATTGACTGATCGCTGGAATTGTCGGTGGTTGATGCCTTCCACTCTGCCCTGCAGCAGCTGCTCGGCCAACTTGGGGGGGAGGGTGAGCAGAGGAGGGGCGGGTTGCTGCCTGGGCAGCTCAGCTGGCTCAGGTGCTCTCACTAGCTAGCTGGCTCGCTCAATCACGGCTGGGTAGAAGCAGCATCAGCTGCAGAAGCGCGAGAAAGGGCGATTGCAGTGAGGGAGAAGCGTGCCCGGCGTGCTGCAGGTGAGATGGGCGGCTGCTGCAGGTCTGCGAGCACAGGGCACCAATGAGTGCAGCTTTCCCTCCACACTGCAATCAGCACCGCGTCAAACTCCATCCGCACGGAGGCACGCAGGGGATCCGAATTCTCGGCTTTGCAGGGGGGGGCGTTCTCAGGCTTGCTCTGTCGTGCTTCATCTCGCGTGGAATTGGTGTAATTCTCGGCCTTGCTTTGGCACGCAATCGTCCGTCTCTCGCGGCCAAGTCCTGGTCATACACGGAGAGAACCTGTTCATTCACGACGTCACGTCACAGACTCGATCTCGAAATTGGTGTGAGCAATAAACCCATCGGCTCGTCTCATTCATGGGAACTAGAGGGAAAGCTTCGTGAGGATTCGTGCTCACTTTCTGCTCTCTGTAAGATTTGTCGATCGCTGATATCCTGAGGGCATGTCTCGTGTGTGTCACCTGTGACTTTCGATTAGCTGCTCGAATTTCTCCTCATTGGGAATGCTACTTCGGGCAAATCTAAGATGTCCAGAACCATGCGGCTGACAAGACGCACGGAGATTCAGCCAAGGCACGCCCACCATCTTCCCAGCGTCTCACAACTATGAACAATGATTTGGAAACGAGTGATGCGCAGCAACATCCTGGATATAGTTTCTATGCTCGTCTTGGAAGTTTCTCTTTTGGTTAGGCCGGTGCATACTTGGAGCACTTATCATAATGGTTTGCAATTTGTAGAAAGTGGTTCCGGGCTTGTAAGGCTGAAGCCACACGCTCTCCTCACCATTTTCATCTCTGCCTATCATTTACCCCTTGCTTCAATTGATCATTTGTGGACATGATTAGGATTTATCCAGTCCGACCTAGCTTGCTACAATTTCCCAAGCGATGATTGCCAGAACCTTACATCAAGGCCGAGACCGATATTTTGGTTCGATGACGCCTATTTACCACAGGTGGTAGATTCGCCAAGTACGTGCTGTTCTACAATTTTGAGCTAGAGCCCAGAATCAGATACCGTTCTCAACTCATGACATTCTCAGCAGACGCTGAGCATTTGCATATCAGGCGACACAATCTTTGCACATATCTTATGTCTGCAAAATGTGATTCAAGTGGTTCGGAAGGGAATTGCCTGATGGATGTGCGCTCTGCTGAGCGATCAACAGCGCCACTGGAATTTAAACTTACCGGCTATATGGCCCACAGCGCCACTGGAGAGCAAATCTCGCTACACTTCCCGACATTCAGAAAATCAAATCTCTGGAGCTCCACGACCTGTTCTGCCGTCCCATCATCTGTTTGAAGTTCGCAGTATCATATCTGCAGGCGATTTATTTACATACACAAGATGGAGCACGACTAGAATACTTGGCAGAATCCTCGTCAGGAGATGCTGAAGCTCATAATTGTATTGCTGGATACAGGTTCTCGTGGCACCGGACACGATGCCTATTCTGAAAACAGTACAGTCAACAGAGTCAGCAGATCTCGATCGATCGCTAGCAAGATACGGGCGTCTAAGAAAAATTACAAAGCAACCTATCGGAAGGGAGCAGACACCTGCCTTGTTCAGCCCTATAGAGGAAGAGACCTCACATGACACACTCTATGACACAATGATGCAGTTTGCCAAGCTGAGTCGCGCGACCGACCTTTTCACAGCCACGTCTACGCCACAGATGCATCTTCCGACGCGACCGATCGAAAATCTGCAAGTCGCGTCTATGAACTTCCGACCGTTTTGGACGATGGCGGAGCAGATGCGTAGACCTGTGAACTTTGCCATGGCAGACGTGCATCTGAGTCATGACGTACCAAAATTGCAAATCGAATCCATCTAAGCGACGCCAGTGCCATACACTGGCCCATTCGTGGTCCCGCGTGACCTCTTTTCATGAAACACACGTTCTTGTGTCATCTGTGTCTGCTTTCGTGCCATGGTCGATCGATCGCATGAGGCAGACGACCATTCACTTATGCAAGTTTGACGCGAATACTTCTTCGCGATCGTCCTGTTCACGGGCCACTGGCTGCATCCATTGGGAATGCTTACGTCGTCGATGATTGGTGGCTTAGTTGTTCCTCGTATAAATCAAGGATCTCGTGACCTTCTCTACTGCTCGTACTTGAATCTCCGACTGGCTCGATACAGCCCGACAAGCACTTTCTCTTTGCCTCGCAACGGCCACGCTTGAATTTTCAAGATCATGAGGCATGATCACTCTGCGCAAATGGCAACTTAGGTCACTTGAGGTACCCTTCTACTCCGTCATCATTTGAAAAGTCTTTCTTCCTTGTCGATTAACATTGACTCACTTTCCAATCGTGTCTGAGACGTGATAGAAAGAATGGAATTTCGACGTGCAAAGCAGTATGGAATGAGGTCTGTTGTGAAGAAGCACTACTGTACTATAATCTTAGATTAAATCTTCTGGTCGATATGCAAATATAAACTTTACTTTGATAATGTGGTTTCAATGTATTCTTCGCGCGTAGGTTGATGCTTACATGTCTGGAGCTTCAATGGAGATACATTGCAATGTTGTCAAAGTCTGCAAGAGGGCTACAGAGAGATCAAAAACTGTTCAAATGCTGTTCAGCAGATCTTTAGTTTGACTTGATTTAGTGGCTTGAGACAACAAGGGCGGAGCTCACCGCACTGGCCACAAGATGAATGACGTTTCTGGTCTAGCATAAAGAAGGAATTTAGTCACCAGGGCACATGAGGGTAGCAGGGCGATTTTGATATCAGGGGGAGATGTCGAAGTACCTCAGATGGTATAAAGGACATCTTTCGCGAGCACCCATAGCGACACAACTCATCACCACAGGAATCTTGTTTGGCACCGGTGACATTCTAGCGCAACAGGGAGTCGAGCGAAGAGGCGTTCATCATGATATCACGAGAACTGGCCGTATGGTGTTCTTCGGTGCTGCGCTTGCTGGACCAGTCATGATTGGATGGTACAGAGTGCTGGAGAGATACGTCAATTTGTCAACTCCCAATCGTACATTATTCGCAAGAGTCGGTCTTGATCAAGGTGCGTTTGCGCCCGTGAATGTTGCCTTCTTCTTCGGTGCGCAAGGTATCCTGGAAGGCAAAACCTTTTCGGAGGTAGGGGAGAAAATTAGCGATAAGTGGGCACCTACCTTGATTGCGAATTGGAAAGTGTGGCCCGCTGTACAACTCCTCAATTTCAAATTTGTCCCGCTCGAACAGTATGATATTCGCTGAATTACAGTGATGTATCTGCAGATCAGCTGACATTTCTAGTCGTCTCCTTGTGGTCAACGTGGTGGCTCTTGCTTGGAACTGTGTCCTCTCTTCCATCAATGCCGGAGATAATGTTCCCGCTGTAAAACAGATGCAAACAATACAGGTCGACTAGAGGCTACTTTGTGCGAGTGCTGTAATGGGACTATCCATCGCACGAGACACAATACAGCTTATCGTCCTGCATCGACTTCACGAATTTAACGAATCGCTGTCATGATTGTACGCCATATAGAATTGTCTTGCAGAAGCTCAAAATTAGACGTGGCTTCTCTTATGTACATAATATGCCTGGTATCAGGTGATTGATAAGACTGACCGGTCCCCCGGACATTCCTTGACACAATTAAATGTGCTTGTATTCATGCCCAGAGTAGATGCAATCGTTGCGATGTTTATAAGCCTGAGTCGTCTTCAAGACGTACTTGGTGCACATTACTTACATTGTAGTCGAACTTGATGGTTTTGGCCGACTCACCAAAGGACGATCGAAGCACAAAGTACTCTCCCAGCTTCATCATGGTAAGAAGCATGCTGGTAAGACAAATTGTTGTCATTGCCCTACAGCCAAGCCGACCAAGTACCGCGAGACCATGTTGTAAGCCGCAATCGTGACGACCAGATCATGCACTCCTTCGTTACCATATCTTGTCCTAATGTCCTCGAATAGAGAATCATCCACATGCACATGTTTCGTCATGGCAGTTGTAAACTCTATCAGTCTGCTCTGTTCCTCATTCAGGCAACTGGTATCGGCCTGTTTCAGCAGGCCCATCGTCTCGTCATCCAAACCCGCGGAGATGGCCAATGGAGCATGTTGCATCCACTCATACTCTGCAGAATTCAACACAGCCACCCAACAAATCACGAGCTCTCTGTCGATATCCTTCAAGCACGTTTTCGATCTGACGGCCCCGAGCAAGGCATTCCAACCCTCCGCTACCGCTGGATTGTGTAGTAGCATTCTATCGAGCTCGAGTAACGAGCCTCCTCGACGGTCACGAATCGAGTCAGGAATTCTACCAGGTATGTCTGCAGACACATAGGGAACTCTAGGGGACATTTGCCGATCACGATTCAGCGCTGCCTCTTCTCACAAGGGACTCTGTCTCAATTGGCATCCCTTCAGCTCTCAACACCCCAGACAAATGATTGATGAAGATCCCCCGTCTTTCGATATCTCGGCTTCTGTGGGGCCGCTCCCTCAATTCAAATCTCCCAACTGCTGTTCATAAGTGACGTGTAGCAGACAAACATGAATCATTTGACAGACCACGCATAGCTACCGCACTAGAACCTCCACAATAGTCAAACAAGGAGAAGTGGGAGATGTCTCTTGCACGATTCACACGACTCAGTCTCCGTAGCATGTCGACGAAACCTTCCTCCACGATTCCCTCGACACAATCTGCCAATCAACCAGATTCTGCCACGCCGACAAGCGATTCCTCGACCAATCACGACGTCGATACTTATGGAGAGATTCCGCGTGGTAGAGAGGCACAACAGAGAAATAAGTCGGATAGCTTTGTGCCCAAAGTCAAAGAAGATTTCGCCGACAAGCGATCTCGGGAAGCTGGAGACGACCACTCCTCGAAGTAATGAAGCTTACAAGCGTGAGAGAATTGTAGCATAACCGAAGAATGAATCATACATCGAACAGGGGCGCACTAAACAGTCACTTGAAAGGTATGCACTTGCAAATATGATGATATGAGGATGATCTCATGTATAAACAGGTCAGCTTCGAATAGATATATGAGAATCGTCCGAGACTGATCAGGTCTTAATCCCGCCTTCTAGCGGTCAGCAATGGTGCTCTAGAGCATTCATCAACCATGCCGCCAAACGCTGCACAAATGTCGTACCAAACATACACTATTTGACACCAAATATATACCGATCCATAGCCTCCCTGAAGCGTGTTTTGTACATCTTGGGAGTCACAACGGTAGGTTTATATGACCCACCGCCAACGAGACCCCTTTCTTTCACCCATGATTCCAGTTTCTTGTCCCAAGTATAGGTCCGAATGAAGTCAATGATCCCCACTATGAGTTCGTGTTTCACGTCGTCAATTCCAATGATCAGCGAATAATCCATGACGTTGTTTTGTGAAAGAAAGAGAGTATCGTTATGCAACGCAGATTTCAGGAATTTGCGAGCATGGTCACGAACGAACAACGGATTCTCGGAAACAACTACCAGATCAGCAAGGCACATTTGCACGGCTCTTGTTACTTACGTTCCACAAAGTTCTCATCGAGCAAGACTTCATTCTCTTTGCCCGTCTGTTGAACTTTCCTATTCCTCATTGAGCCTTTGAGGTCAAAAATTCGAGTTGTCTTCCTCTTGTAAAACAGGTTTTCCATCACCATAACATCCATCTTAGTGTACCGTCCAGTGACAGGGTTCCTCGACGTTATCTGATACAGTCCAAAAATCTTGCAAAGTGATGAGGGAAGCCTGTTGAAAAAGTGGTCGGAAACGTATTCGAAATAGTTCGGTGCAAACCTCAAGAACTGCTCAGTCTCGGCCTTGGTCATCTGCTTTACAATGAGACGATCATCTTGCGTTTTCAGAAAAGCAGCCCCAGATTTGCCCCCGGAAGAGTCCCATTTGACACAACGAGATAGCGACGTAGTATAGTTGTCGTCACAACCACAAAACCTGCGAAGAGCGTCAAATTGTTCAGCGTAGAATATTCGACTGGTGAGGCGTGCATTCGATTTGTCGCCACCCCATGCGAAGCGCATATGAGTTCCAGTGGCATTCTGTAAGGTTTCACGAATTCGTCGATCCTCGGGCGATAAAGTGATCATGGTGGGCTGATCTACACCAGTTGGTTTTCTTTTGGCAGCCTCTCTCAAAGCCAATATTTCCGAGATGTATTCTTCTGCACTCAATGTAAACGCTATAAGCGAGCTTGGCTCGTCTTCTCTGACCACGACATCACTCTCTAAGAACATATGGTCCGAAGGAGGTAACGGATATTCAAGGGGTGTCCAATTCGACGAAGACCTGTCAGCCCAGTAGTTCGAAAGGGTCTTCATCAGTGTGTTGCGCTCAGCAGCCGGCACTAGATTGTTTGCAGAAGACTCAATTTCAGTACTTCGGTCCGATGTCGAAGTGTTGTCAACCTTGATGATGCTCGATTCGCATATATCTTGCCCATCTCTGTCCAGAAGATCTTCTGGTATATCCTTTGTGGAAACAACATGTTGAGCAGTCGATGTTTGTTGTGGTGTGCGCGCAGGGGTAGTTTCAGTTGTCATTGGATTGCTGAAATGATAATTATCGCCACCTGAGCCTAAGAGTGGTTCTAAATTCGGTTCTTCTTCATCTGAGAGGTCATCCACTGCATCACTGACATTGTTGAACACAGCAACAGTTGGCTTCTGTGTAGCGATTGCAAATGTGGGCCGCCCTCGGGAGTGCAGTATCTTGCGAGCTTTGATTCGCTCCTTCTCAAACTCTCGAGTCAGTTGTTCGAAGTGCTTTGCCAGACTTGTGACTTTGGTTTCACCGGCTTTATTACGCTGTGGAACATCCTTCGAAAGAGCACTGAAACGTTTTTGTTCATTCCATCTCTTCTCCACAGAACCCACGATGCTTTCTCCAATGTCTTGGATCTGCTTGCTAAGAACATGATTATTGGTCAGAGATTTCTTTCGCAGATGTCCGGTATCATGGACACCTTTGAATATTGGAATCGCACTTGGCAGATTGGTCCTGAAATCCATAGAAGAAGACCTGGATGCACTTCGGCCACCATTTGCGCTATTCCGTGGGTTTCCTGATGTTAGATCAGTTGGTGATACCCGTGGCAATGTTGTCGGTTTTGGAAGGCCAGATAGAGACCTCACATCGCTCGTGTCAGGAGCCGTTTTCGCAATTTGGGTAGTGGTTGCAGAGGTGTCCAACTCACTAGCATTAGCTGATTCGATTTTACTTTTGGCAACTTGTTCATATGTACGACGTGGGTGAAACCCTCGGGGCTCTTCATCCAGTTCTTGTGATAGAGCTGAGGTCGAAACTGAGCGTTCTGTGGATAAGATATCCGATCTTCGTACTTCATTCTGTACTTCAACAGACTTTTCCACGGTATTATCTTCGGTGCGCTTTTCATTGACATTGGTTGGTACTGGAGCGCTTACCGACCTCTTTCCATCGTTATCATATGATTCGTCCTCACTAATGTTGGTCCTAACGGCGTCATCCAAGGAGAAAAGTTTTCTCAAATGGGCCGCAGTCAATTGTCGAATATCTTTCTCAGAGGGCAGATAGAGCCGCTCAAGCTCCTCGAACGTCTCGTTCCAAGAAGTGACCTTGTCTTGCGTAGCTCTCAGTGCCCTGTTGAGGCAAAGATATTCTAAAGGTGAGGAGTGATCGAATATTTCTTGTAGTAATTTCAACAGATACAGTCTTTCGTCCTTAGCTTTCTGGCGCATTTGAGCGACGTCTGCCTTGTATGCATCTGCTTGCTCAATGACCAAAGTTTCGGTATTCATGTTGTATAACCTGAATTCCAATGAATCATAGAACGCCGTAATCTTAAATTGAATAGCTCTGAATTCATCGTTCTTCAGTCGGACGAATGTCTCTGGTTGCCAGTCGACGAATGGCTGCGGAAGGACAAGTCCCATGATCTCTATTGGATCATAGTCAAAGCGTATAGCCATATCCTTAAAACCGAAATACCGTACATGATCCCGGCATAGATCATGACAACATCGCTCTGCTTGGACATGTAAACCCTTGTCGTAGAATGTCACTTCTAGATACTTGCCAAATGAACAAGCCCAGGTATTCTCAGACATTGGCATTAGCGGAGTCGCGGAGTCGCACTTTTTGCAGTAATTCCACATGAGAATTGTACTTTGCATTCCAGGTAATGGACAAGCATACGATTCACTAATCACGCTGACTCTTGCCTGTGCATGCACATAACTTCGATGGTGCTCCAGATTGCGTCGTCCACAGAGAATTGTGGGACATGGCTTGTCAGCCAAATAAACGCAATCCTCAATATACTGCCCAAGCGCACAATCACCTGAGGAATCTTTGTAAAACTCAATAAGTTCGGTGGTAGGCATAGTGCAAGGTGTTCCTGTTTCAGTACACACTGCGGAATACAGCACAGATATGCACTGTCGGTCTTCTGGCGCTGCCAGGGCGCGGTGATCTCTGATCTCGCGCTCTAAAAATGTCTTCCATTGCGACTTACAATGTTGTAATTCTTGATTCAATCTTCTTTGCTCGGCAGCCTCAATCGATTTCCTAATACTTTCTTGTTGATCCAAAGATAAATCTGAGATGTTCTGTTGCTCATTCTCAGATAGGAAAAAGATCGATTCGGGAGGATTTTCTAGGATCTCATCGCTTTCGAGGTATTCTCGATAAGCCTTGTGCTTAGCGAGTCTCAGTTCTATATCGACGGCCTTTTTTACCAGGTATGGCGGAGGAAAAACTACACCAGGAGATGCTGATAATATGCGATTCTCGAAGATCTTGAGAATTGTTTGCAACGGAGTATAAAGTAGTGCTTCATTTGCAAGGTCAGGAGCCTCAGGAATTCCTTCCGCTGAAGACCTAGATCGTATCGGTGTCCTGGTTGGCAGAGCGAATTGATCGCGAATCAAACTGGTCTCTAATTTCAGATGGTAAACAACGAAGACCATGAGCTCCATAATTCGTTTGATCTTCTCCAGAGCCAGGATACTAGCACCCCGAAGCACGATAGAGCACCCGAGCTCTGGTGCACAACCCTTCAAGTAGAAGTACGTTTTCTTGAATGGCCTTGGAGCCTCTTGAATGATATATGTCTTCACCTCGAGCAGGGCACATCTACCAATGCGTGGTTGGAATGCCAAACGATCCACAGAAGTGATGATATCCGCCCCTGTAAGACCACTTACAATGGCCATGACTGATTCCTTGACTTGGTATGCCACCGCAACATTATTTGCCAAGAGGAACTCCAGTGCCAGGCCGCTAACACTATTCTGAGCGAGAACCAGATTAGGTCGCAAGCTCATTATACGATTGACTAAATTCCGCAAATATTCTCGCTCTTGAGCAATCAGGGGTTCCAGAGACAATAGTTGCGAGGAATCCGCGCGATGATACTCAATAGGAAAGGACACAAGAAGAATCCGTGGCGCTTCGATCATCCGTGACATCTGCTTGTGTGCTAATTTATGTGTGAAGACAGCGCCTGACAAGAATTCCGACTGCTCAGGACTTGCACCTGGAATTCTCTTGATTTTGACATAATTGTTGATATAACCACTCGCACAATCTTTGACCTTGGGTCGAATGTTACGCGCTACGGCAAGGAGAATCGGAATTAGTGTCCTTTGCCACGAGTCTGGGTCTTCTACAAGGGCATCGCTAAGAAGCTGCTGTAAGAGAGCTGAGGCGTGGTTTTTGCCAGTGAGGTTGAGATCATCAAGTTCTGATTGAACAAGGCTATTGGATCTTGAACGTGACCTGCCTCTGATCGTACTCTCTAGTGGTGATGTGATATTTGCCGGCTCGGTCTTAGCCATCTCTAGATGACGAATGAGGGATTTCGACTTAGTTCGCGAATGCCTGGGTAAAGGACGTCTCTTGCCCTTTCGAGAGGTTTCCTCCTCGCCATATGGTGATCCTCTTTGGCTTATAATCCGGGCATGTCGTGCTTTCTTCACTGTCTTCAAATTGTCGAATCTTACCGTGCCCCGCCAGTACTCCTCGTCCTCATCACTTATGTTCTTGTGGCTGTATTTTGCTTGCGAGGCAGAACTGACTGCAGCGGCAGCAGATTCCTCATCAAGTTTGTCCCCCGTAATAGTATTGCGGCGGAATGGATTGCTTAAACTTGCAGTCCCAGCGATGTCTCCGATGATATTCTGGCCCCAATTAAGAACAGCACTGGAACCTGTTCGACTAGGCGTGCTTCTGAGAACTTCTGCGTTGACATCACCTTGAGGGTAGCCCAAGTCATCTGGTGGGTATTCCCTGAAAATCTGATTCGATAAAGGTATTTCTAAAAGGCTCTGATCTGTGCCCAACGTGCCCTCGGAGAGCGGTGTACGAGCTGCTTGAATTGCCATCAAAGGGGTGCTTACGGGCTTCATCTCAGATGGCATAGAAAATGAGTTTATCGCTCTATCAGTCTGGAAATTGAGCGCTAGATCAGCATTTTTGATTACAATGTCAATTTCTGATTGCTCATCATGTTCACTTTCAGAAGTAATACCAGAGTATTCGTCCATTATGCGATTGCACGTTTTGCATGCCCGAAAGCGATCTTTTTGTTGCATCCGGCGTGCGGTGGTCAGTATAGTACAGTTTGAACAAAATATCTGTCCACACAAGCGACAATGGTGTTTTCGACGAAAGGCTACACTGATTATTACATGTAGGTTCCGATGCTCTTGTTAAATTAACTTACCGGAAAAGGCAGCCTCGCAACGGAAGCAGGATGTAGCATTTTGATCCTTCATCCAAAACTCTTTGGACATTTTTCCACTCTTCAACCTTGTGAGAACTGTCGAAATGGAGTCCTCTCGTGAGAAAGACGGACGTCGCTTGTGTAAGGGCGAAGAAGGCGTCTCGGACTCGGAACTGATCTCGCGTTCTAGTGCAAAACCAGGAACAGCATTCGTATTGATGCCTTCCTCTGGCAAAGTAGTGTTTGCACGGTGGGTGGAAGCTGGAGAATCAAGATATTCGACATCGCCAAGCACAGTCAGATTTTCTGTTTGTATAGAGGCTGCCGCCTTTTGTGCAGTGCCTAGCAAGGCAGTCGGCTGAGTACCTCTGCTCTCATTGGTTTCTGAAGTCTTCTTGTGAGCTTCTCCTACGATAGGACTGTGCTTCCTGTTCCCATTGTTCTCGGAGATCTGGATAGCACTGAGCCGGCCAATGGTCGCTTCATTGTCAATGCGATCTTGCGAACTCTTCGATTCGCGACTGTTGTTCGACAAATAGCTTGCTAATGTGGGAGAAGTCTTATCGTCCGGTACTGAGTCAATAGCAGACGGATCCTTCGTTGAAGTAGGGAAGGATTGATTGATGGAAACAATAGATTGTATCCTTCGATGCACTGAATTATATAGCTTGGAGATGGCTGGAGTTGAGTCATCTGCTGGACGCTGAGGAAACGATACATATTGCTCATTCATATAAAGAGGATTATCATATCCCTAGTGCGCGATTTGCTGTGCCGATGAACCAACGCCCATACTCTTGACAGCCAAGCTGTAGGGAGAGTCCTCAGGACAGGTATTCAACAAGTCCGGTAGTCGTTCGATGGATTTGTGTCTCGTCTCATAAGCTAGAACACAATCGCTGTACCTCAGAGCGACGATGAAATACAGCAGCAGGATGAATGACTACTGAGGACTGGAAGATGAGAAGAAGCATCGCAGCATTGACTCCCTGATTGTGGGGTCAAAGATCAGCTTTGATCGGCTCTGATCAGATCAGCGATCAGCGACAAGTCGCAGTGCGCACAAAGAAGGAGAAGTGCACCTCCGCCCGCTCGATTTACAAGTCTACATGCCTTAGATATGCGAATGCACAGAGGTCCACTAGCTTACAGGTTTCTCATCTAGCGCTCTATCTGTCCTGGTGTTACATCTCATCAAGCCAAGAAAGTGTCTGGAGGTCATCTTATCTCCCGTCGAGAGGTCGTCTTTGCACTGCACATGACAGCTTAAGCACTTGCCATTATTATCAATCCAGACACACCTTTGCCTAAAACTATCAGCTACACCTCGATATGGCATAATCATCGATTCAAGGCACGCTCAAGTTATGGCAGGTCTCCTTCGTGGGCCATGGTTGGAGCGGTATCTGCTCGAACTATTAGATCACCCAGAGGATTCAAGGGTCCCTTTTGTTGCTAAAGGATACCTTCAGCCTCGTACTTTCCACAATTATCGATTTGAAGAGGGCACTAAAGAATACAATCCCGAAGAACTCATAATGGCTGATATTTCGGACAAATACTGTATGATCAAGTGCATTTTCACACTCGAAGCAGAAAGAAACTTCAGCTCCAAGCAAGATTTACGACTGACACAGCTCAAAGGAGCGATCTTGAGCAAAGTGAAAGGGTTCTTGCTCATAAAGGAGGCAGAACACAGACAAGGTCTCTGTGCTGTGCTCGAGATTCACTCTTTCAAACATCAAGGTGACTTGGGTGGGGCAATCTTCGGAGAACCTGACGATTTTGAAATGAACCCAAAAGCTGAAAGGAGGCTAAACAACCACTACGTCTTCCGACTGGTCGGACCTCATTGGAATAAAGATGACGAGGTAATTAGTCAAGCTTCGCGAAGTTCTTCCCCAAGCGAACCTGATCTCGTGAACGAGTTTCAAACTCAACAACCTGCCCAGATTATCACAAAGTTCCAAGAGCTTCCGCCATTTCAAGAGTCCAAGGAAGCCAGCCTCGACAGCAATTCAGTATCAAGTGCAACGAAAGAGAAGACAGTCGTAAAGGTATCACAGCAATCTGTCCAGGAAATTGATCATGAACCCACAAACATCTTTCTGGAAGCATCTCCGGTCGCCCCAAATATTGCCACTTCCCTATCGCAGATTCCCGTCGCCGAAGCGGTCAAGGTGCTGGACCCATATTCCAAGCTGCATCGACGCCGTCTACACACCGGCTGGGCTGACTTTCAGGATATATCGTATTATGATTGCCAAATTCCTTCAACTCAGCAAAAGGTACTCGATGATGAGAAATGTTGGAGACCCAAGGGTGAGTACGAGATTCCTATCATTCATTTTCGGAGATCGAGTTCCAAATCGAGCGCGATCCGTTCAATGCACCAAACTCGACTCCTCCATTCTGTAGAAATTCCACCTGTGGTAGAAGCGGGAAACGATCATGGTATCAATCGAGGTGAGGCAGAGGATAGGGGGGACGATACCATATCCTGGCCAGCTTCTCCCGAACCAGAAAAGATAGCAGTGGAAATTGCAAGCTATGGCTCGCACAACGTCTCTCGGCACAGTGCTCGAGACAGTCCGCCACCTGATTCGTCCCCTGAACCTTCCGATTCTCCAGTATTGCCCAGGAATATTGTGCGCCCAGACATTCCTCCTCCTTTGTCAGTTCTGGCGGCAGAGCCGAATTCCCACGAGGTCGATGACCTTGGCAGCACAACGGAATCTAATGCCCATGTATTGCCAGATCATGCTTCGAGAGTAACAAATTCTCAGGCTGAAGTTGCTGATGCCATTCCTGACTATATGGGACCAGCTATCATATCGTCAACGGCTTCTACTCCGCCCGTCTCTGAACGTGCCGAACCAAAACTATCACTTGAGCAGAGACTTCTACCACCTCTTGATTCCTCTCCGATCCAAGAATATCATCCGAAAAACAAGTTACACGAGTCTACTGTGTCTACTGGCTCTAATGAGCAAAAACAATTGGTTCATCAAATAGAGCACGTCTCGCCTGTACGTTCTGGTAGTGCTCTCACCTCACCTCCAAGATCGGCGTCAAAGACTACTTCCAACGATATGCACTCTAATCACGGCCGACCGCTTGCATCGCTACACAGTCCAGGACAAAATACTGCGCACTTCGGCATCGCGGAGCTTTCTTCGACCATGGAACCATCTTTGACGAAGACTTCTGAGGTGGTAAATCGTACGCTGCCGTGGCGTCCTCTTGCGTCACAGCCATCATCACAGAATGTGTCGCCTATAGCTCAAGAAACGCCGTGCGCTTCGCAACAATACAGGAATCCTTATGATATTGCTGCACGTAAGAGTGCAAATCTCAGTCCTGCTACTCGGTCTCAACCTTCTCGACCCTGGCAGACAAGATCAGCTTCCCAACTCTCGGAGAGGTGTCCACCGACACTCTCCTCCAGCCACATTTCATCTAGTGGTCGAGCATCACTGCAAAACTCTACCCCGAATGTCATAAGTCAGCCATGTCAAAAAATAGGAAATGGTTCTCCAAATCCTTATATATATGCCGCTCGAGGGCCCGGTGTGCGCACATCGCTTGTTCGCAGTTCTCCTTCGCAGTCTCTCTCAAGGGAAATAAGGTCATCTCCGCATAAATATATTCGCATGGACAATATCGGTCAGAGCACACCGCGATCTCCGTCACAAGCGCTCGTAAATGTCTCGCAGAGAAAAGTGGATTCATTTCCTTCGACCAAGTCCCGTGAAACATCACAACATTGGAGAGAACACTCTGTTTCGGAACCTCAGATTACAGATTGTGCTCAATCACTTTCTGAAAGCAGTGTAATAATCCAGGGAGGCGCAAATGGTGAGACATTGCCCAAGGTTATCAAATTTGATCTATCAAAACTTCGTAAAACTGGCGACGGCCTGAACGTTGGAGACCTGCTTCGTCAGGACCGTGCGCAATTCTTGCGTTTCACCAATCCGCCACCAGTAAGCATCGAATCGCGTGTGGTTCCACCTGATGTGGCCTCATATATATCGGATGTAGAAGCGGACGCAACGAGTTCTAAACGTAAGGCCGAGGAAATGGAGGATGACACATCAGACCACGGGCTCTCGCGTACCGCAGAGGTCGAGGAAGACACAGCATTACAAAAACTACTTTCAACAACGTTCCGGGTCCGGGACCCAAAACCGTTGGTATACGACATACTTAACTGGGCACGTATTGTCACTTCGCAGAAACAGTATAGTTGCGTTGAGATTGATTGAACAGCTAGGGCCATCAAGGCTGAAGCTGTAACAATTAGTTGACATTGTATATGTTCAGATTCAATATATGGAAGGAGATAAGAAACATTAACATTCGCTACTTGTCGCTGTCTCGTGCTGGATGCTTAAACATGAAACAGCAGGAGATTCCCGTGAACTGCTATTGCTTACCAGCAACCTTTTTGCTTCCATTGGCCTTTTTGCTAGCCTTTGCAAGATCTTTTCTCTTTTTTCGGAGTGATCCAACCTCGTCCTCCTTGGCTTTGTTTGAGTATTGCATCTTGGCATACAATTTCTTCTGTTTATTCGACATCATCATTCTAGCGAGCTCTTTGCCTTCCTTTTCACTCTTCTCGGCAGCAGACAGAACGGGCGCCTTGGCCTTTGGTTTTTTCGAGGAGATGCTCTTCTGAGCGTCTGAGAACGCGACACCGGAGGCTTCGGCTTCGAGTTCAGCCTGTGCTTCATTGGCCTCCAACTCTTCTGGTTCGATTTCGAGTGCAGCATCTTCGGCAGCGACTGCCAGATCATCCTCTTCGTCTTCCGAGACTGGCTCTTCCATCGGTTCTTCTGGATCATATGCACCCTCACCAATCTTGGCGAAGGGACTGAGATGAGGAGGGAGGAGAGCACCGGGAGCATATGAATCGAGACTCTGAAGTTGGCCCTTGTTGATGCAATCATAGATCCATTGAGGCTGTAGATACGCTCGACCCTGGTATTTTCTTTCCTGTTTCGGTCGATCGCAGACGTGATGCGTGATTGATTGATCGGCCTCGGTCAAAGGTGACCCGGCTCCGAGAATGGGATCCCATGAGACTTTGCCACCGAATGATCTGATGACAAACTCGAGAGAGTACCGAGGGACCTCTCGAGAGAGATAAAATGTAAAGTCTGAAAATAGGTTGGTCGGTGCAGATGTTGCCTGTTGTGCAAGTGGTGCATCGTCTCCTTCTTTGTGCGCAGGTGCCACGACAGAGAAATCATCCATATTCGTTTCTCCATCATCAGTTCTTTCTTGCTCAACGACTTCATTCTCCGGGGTCGCATCAGAAGCGTTGACAATCTGGTCTAAATCCAGGCAGGAGATTTGTTTGGAAGTCCTCTTCGGTTTGCCGTGGGACACATCTGCTTCGCCCGAGAGTCCGATCCTCTTGACGTCGAATGCACTGAGCCCACCAGCTTCGTTCTCCATCTCGGTGTCAATCTTTGGTGGATAGACCAAGCCCAGTTCAGTGAATAAGCGATAATTCACAAATCCGACGAAAGTCTGGTGAAATTCAAGGAAGGTGAGCATTATTCGGAAATCCACATCGGTAGGGACGTGTTGAGAAAACTTATAGGGCACCAGCCATGTTACATCTTGGCCCTTTATTTCTGCTTGGTAGTAGATCCCCTTGATCGAGAGAAATACTTTACGAAGACTTTTCGATCGAATAACGTAGTGTTCAAATTCGCGGCAGAGTCGCTCACAATTGGCAATGATGACTGCACCGACCTTGTCAGTTGTAGGCATGGATGCGAAGAGGAAGAGCATCGAGAGTGCATCATCTAGATCGCGCAGCGCATCAATAAAGGTCGGGAATCGTTCTTTAATGATGTGATCGAGTGTGTAGCTCGGCTTTTGACCTTCTAAACGTTTCGCCGTGCTGTAATCTTGTCTTCCAAGCGCCTTGGACAGTTTCCTGGCAAATACTTTGTGATCACGGAACCTGTTGAGGACTGGTTCATGAAGCAAATATGATATGTCTTTCGTGTAGTAGAAGGTAGTCGGAGCTGTGCTTCCCTTGTTTGCCTTCTTTTTGTTTCTAGGCTCTCGTGGGTAGATTCCTTTCAGAATGCAGAGCCGTCGGAAATCTGCCAAAGTGACTTGTAATTTCTTGATAGCCATATTTCTCGAGATGAAGTTCTTGGCCGCACCACTCTCGCCTTTCCTCTTAATTTTCGCCATTGCTAGTCTATTCTTTCAACAACAAGACCTCAGTATGAATTGATCAGTGGTACTGTGTCAGTGTCGCCTTTGAGAGAGGATAATTGCGATTGAGCTGGATACCTAGCCCTATTTAGACTTGCGACGACATTCAATCAGATGTGGTGGATAGCCATCGTAGCATTAATTCTTCGTTCCTGAACCACAAATTCTTGGCGGAGCTCTGCAATGTTCGGGTTATCCGAGAATCTCTAGACATACTTGTCGGGACAGCCGAGGAGCAAACCATGACGCACTTGAGATATTGCCATCAGTATACTAGTCAGTCAGATCGAACCAATTACACACGACTTCAGTTTTATGATTGTATTGGTGAAAGTCGGATAATTTGGATGGATACCTAAGCTGTTGGGATTGGCACTTCGCTAGGGTTCATGGGTGTCATAGGCCTTTGGTCCATCTTGGATGCAGGGGCGCGCCCCGTACGCTTAGAAGCGCTCGCAAAGAAACGGTTGGCAGTGGATGCATCAATATGGATTTATCAATTTCTGAAAGCTGTCAGAGACAAGGAAGGTAATGTCTTGAAGAATGCGCACGTCGTTGGATTTTTTCGAAGAATATGCAAATTACTCTTTCACGGTATACAACCTGTGTTCGTCTTCGATGGCAAAGCACCTCTCCTGAAGCGACAAACACTGAGGAACAGAAAAGTTCTTCGCGAAGGAGGACGTATTGATGTCGCGAAGACAGCTGGCAAGATCCTGGCTGTGCAGATGCGAAAGCGCGCACTAGAAGAGGCAGAACGAGTTAAGGCTGCTGAAAACAGAGGCCAGGAGGAGGAAATACCAGAAAATCCTGTCTACTTTGATCAGCTAGAACTCAAAGATGCAGAGATTGAGAGACCGAGGTTCAAGAAGACCGATCAATATCATCTCCCAGAGATGGATGTAAGCATCGATCGTGCAGGCAGCGTCAATGATCCACGAATCATGACGCACGAGGAACTACAAGCATATGCGCAGGATTTTGAGGGTGGAGAAGACCTGAGTCTCTACGACTTCTCCCATATAGATTATGACGGAGAGATGTTTCAGTCGTTGCCCCACGCAGATCAGTATAGCATACTCAACGCAGCTCGATTAAGGTCTCGTTTGAGAATGGGTCTCAGTACAGAGCAGCTGACTGATATGTTCCCTGATCGTATGGCTTTCTCCCGATTCCAGATAGAACGAGTCAAGGAACGAAGTGATTTGACGAATCGTCTAATGAACTTAAACGGTATGAATGATATTGGTGTGCAGAGAATTGCAAGCGAGCGTGGCAAAGAATATGTTCTTATCAAGAACGAAACGGAAAATGGCGGATGGTCACTTGGAGTGATCAACACCGCCGAGCGACCGATTGTAATCGACAAAGAACTGGCGGAGGCTCCAGAAGCTGAGGAAGAAGATGAAGAGTTCGAAGATGTGCCAATCGCTGGAATCTCTGCTGGTCCTTCTCTGGATACTATTGGGATGTCTGAGGAGGACATGATCAAGTTCGCACTGGAAGAATCACGCCGAGCACAACTGAGCAGCACAAGACCTGCGCCTGACTTCAGACCTTCGAGCAGACGAAATATATCGCAATTGCAGAGTACTCGTGGATCGCAGAAAACATCGAAAGAAGTACCGTTATTTATTACAGATGAATCAAAAGAGGACAATATGCTTGAATCTCCCCAGCCTCAAATCATATCCCTCGCACGATCTTCCAGCAGTCAAGAACAAGATCTCTTGGCAACAGAAGAAGAAGAGGAGCAAGAAGAATTGCGACGGGCTCTTTCGTTGTCACTGCATCAGATTCCCGAAGATCGGTCAGAGCCAACGAATACAAGTGGCGGATTTGTTCTGGAGGACGACGAAGACGCTGAGGCAACAATTCTGCCCCTCAACATGTCATCTCTATCTCAAGCGTCAGAGCAGGAGATTTTGTCCGGGTCCAACTCCTTGCCATTTCAGAAGATAGATTTCACTCAATCGATTCTAGCTAAACGACCTGACAAACTTCCTGAAAAGGAACACATAAAACCAAGTCAACTTGATAAGCTCCAAATAGCCATGAAGTCCGCCATTGAACCAGAAGGAATTGATCTGTCTACTATTCCGGAGAGCGAAATTCGTGCAGAAAATCAGACTGTTCCAGTCAAAGTAGCTTCTGACACATCCAAGGAGAAAACGAAAAGCATACCTTCCTGGTTCGCTGAAGAAATAGGTCGTCCAAAAAGTCCGCCAAATACCATCGAATCAGTGACAGAGCCCGAGACCACTAGTATCCTTGGTTCGGGGAAGATACTGCATGATACGGTTGATCTGACAAAGTCGGATACGTCGAGCTCAGATGAGTTTGAAGATATCTCGATTGAGCAGCAGCCTAATGATGTCACCACTTCTGAAAGCTCGTCTCATGTTCGAACAGATGTACCTGCAATCGTTGCCCAAGGTATTCATGATTCAGTGTCCGAATCGATTGAACCACAAGAAGCAGAGCTTGCACTCCATGCGTCACAAAAGGCAAGAGACACAACCATACAAAGCCCAGCTTGGTCAGCAACAGATTCAGTCGGCGACCATGAAGCGGCACAATATGAACAAGGGCTCGAAAAATCTTCTGAACGTAATGATGAAGTGGCAGATGCGCCAGGAATACCGTCTCTCATTCCCGAGGATTCTTTGCTCGACGAAGTAGACCAGACACGGTTAGATGAGGAAGAAGATATGAGGGCTCGGATGGCTGCAGAAGAGCATGAATATGCACGGTTTTCTGCAGAACTGAGAAATAAGAAGCCTGAGAATTACACCAATGTTGAGTACGAACAAGATTTGCGGGCACTCAAGAATCAGCAAAAGAAGAATTTACGAGATGCTGACGAAGTGACGCAAATCATGGTAATGGAATGTCAAGAATTACTCGCTCAATTTGGCATACCATATATCACTGCCACATCGGAAGCTGAATCTCAGTGTGCTCGATTAGTGCAGGACAATCTTGTTGACGGTATTGTGACGGACGACTCGGATGTCTTCCTCTTTGGTGGTACAAGAGTCTACAGAAACATGTTCAATGCGGCCAAAACTGTTGAATGTTATGTCTTGTCAGATCTTGAGAGGGAATTCGATCTAGACCGCGAGAAGTTGATTCAGTTGGCACATTTACTGGGAAGCGATTACACTGAGGGCATCAAGAAGATTGGACCAGTCCTTGCTTTGGAACTCGTTGCCGAATTTCCCGGCAAGATGGGACTCGCAGAATTCAGAGACTTTGTTGAACGTGTACAAACTGATAGAGAGACTGAGGACGACAAGATGTCTCCCTTTAGAAAGAAATTCAGGAAGACGGCGGAGAAGCTCGTTTTACCCGACAACTTTCCCAATCCTCTCGTCTGGGATGCATACGTCAAACCAGAAGTAGATACAGACACCACTGCTTTCGAGTGGGGACAACCTGATGTCGATGCGCTCCGTAGCTTTCTCATGCGATCTTGTGGATGGAGACAAGAATACACAGACTCTCAGCTGCTTCCCGTAATCAAGGACATGAATGTAAGAACCGCCATTTGTAGGCAAGTCTTTTCCAGACCCTGACATTGATAGTTGAAATTGCGCGAGGGAACACAACGTAACCTGACTGACTTTTTCCGTGGAAGTGTTGGTGCCGGAGCTGCAGGAATACACAAGGCTGTCAAGTCGACAAGGATGCACAATGCACTCGCATCACTAAAGACAGGCAACAGATCAGTCACGACACAGAGCCAGAAGCGTGCTAGACCGACACCAAAGGCATCAAAGGATCCTAATTCTGGGCAAGGTGTCACCGAGGAAGGGGACTTGGCAGACGACATGCCTCCGCCCAAGAAGACCAGGAAGAAAAAGGTCAAAAGAGTCACACAAGATGAAGCGACTGAATCAGTAGAGGATGGTCAATGATTGCCCTTGCACCTTGCATATTTCATGATTTATAGCACTAGCGACCGGCGAAATTTATATCGGTAGATACACTAGCATGAACATTGAGCGTCAAAATGTTTGGAACTCGGGAAGATCCAGACGGTTCATACTCCAGCCACACACAGCAACGAGATCAAGTGTCACCTCAAAAAATCGACCACGTGATGAGTCAATTCTGAGCAATCGAGACTTTGAGACACCTTGTTGAATGTTTGAAGAAAATTTAGTGTCGAGTCGTTTGTATCATGGACGAGTGAGTGCCTACACTTTGACAACACCCGCAGCAATGCACAATTGAAAAAGTCGCAAGAATGAATCAGAAGAGGGGGGACAAGTGAAAGGAATGCGATAAGAGATCCGGCACTTGATCGGCTGATTGAGCCGCTGACGCACGCTCGTCTGTCCTCTTTCTCTCTCTCTCCTCTTGGCGCTTCTTCCCGTCCCACAATCGCACACAAGCCTCAACCCAAGCAACATCCAGTCAACCTCGACGCTGCCTTTGGGCCGCCCCACTCGACACTCCTGTCTCACGGCCGGGGGCATGCATTGGCGAATGGACTCGAGTGACACTCTTGGCAAGTGAGCTGCCCCTCTCTCTCTCTTCCTCTCTCTCTTGTTCTTCTCCCTTTTCCTAGGAACTAGTACTTGTCAAAATATCAGCAAGATCAGAGGGTCAAGAGAACCACAAATGAGTGCAACACAAGAACTCAAGCCAAGCTCGACAGAGGCACGCGCTCCTGCTCCCTCGTCGGAAAGCAAGAAGACTGCAGAGCCAGTCTCGACAGGTACGTCAATTCATCTCCATTTGCACTCTGTTGTGCTTTTACACGATAATTTGCAAGTCATCAAAGTAGCAACATGACTGACAGATGAAAGATGAAGCGACCAAGAGGGACACCAAGGCAGACGCCAAGACCAAGACATCCAAGGACTCAGGAGAGGTATTTTCAGAGATCATCAGCAGTAGACGAAAAGATTTTCTGATGACAACCTAGTCTCGCAAGGAAAAGGACTCGGATGAGACGGGAGACGGTGCTCCAAAGATCAGCGAGGAGCCAAATTCCGACGGATTCATCCCAGGTGAACCACTCGCCAAGAATCACCCAGATACGAGTATCCATGCCAAGGACAGCCATAGCACTGATGAGAAGACCAAAGTGGAGGAAGAGCACCACAAAAAGGGAGTGAGTGAGAAGTTGAAGGGAATGCTGCACCATGAAAAATAGTGTTTCCATATAATCTATGCTGAAGAAATTATGATATTTCCTGGTCGTTACCACTCAACCACATGAAGTGCTCCTGGCCAGTCAGTAACTGCAACATGAGAGTACATCTGCGAGAGGTATCTGTGAATCAGGGAAAAAATTAGAATTAGATTCTCATCGAGAAACTCAAGTAATGTAGGTATTGTTCATCTGTCGAACAGATACCTCTCGCGCTTGACTACTTACACAGACCCGGATTTGACCAAAGATTGACTCAAACTCTATGCAATCAGCTGACATTCAGATTTCTTGTCAAAGACGCAAGATCAGATCAGAAAGTATTTTGATGGTAATCTTTTTCGACATTGTAATTCAGTTGAACTATGCATTGAATTATGTGTATCATCATGTTGATCTTGCGTCACGATCTAGACTTACCAGTACCTAGAAGAATGACATTGTACTAGATTCTTCCTTCACTATGATTAGATTAAGAGCTTCAGTGCGTCCATGCCAGGTCTGACGTGGTGATACTGTAGAGCATCGATCAAGTTCTTGTCCCGGCGACGAGCAGCCATGTCATACAACTGATAGCCAGTATCTTCATCAATGCCGAATCGTTGAACAAGAAAATCAAAGGTACCATCGGAATGGTTAAAGGACTGTTTGTGTGCACAGCCTTTGAAGGCTCGCAAAATCGATGACCTGTCAAACATGTCTGCCTTGGTAGACTTCCAAAAGAGAGCTTCCGGATCGACATGAGCCTCGTTGGATGCGAGGTAGATGAGTGCCTTGTTTCTAGATTTGCTAGATAGTGTTACACCATTGAGAAATAATTCCGTGTACAAAAGGAGTTCCCGTGTGGACTTTGATGAATTTGTGATGCACCTCAGCGGGACAGAGATGCTTTCAATGGCACCGCTACGAAATAAGTCGGGCAAATACGCCTTGAGGGTGTCTGGGCCGAAGAATCGACGCCGCAGACATTTCTGAATTGCGAAGGGCATGAAAGGATTGAAATTTTCGATGAAGCGGTGTTGAAGCCAAAGAGGGGGTCCACCGATCGTGCAATTGATTTTCGGGTCTGCAAAGCATACATTGTACATATGTTTGCATGTTGCTGGAAATGCTGCATTGGTGGACAAAACGAATATCTCAATCAAGAGTTCCGTGGGTAGATCCAGAAGGTGTCTGACAGTGGGCGAGGATTCAGCCGTCCGGACACCACTTGACAGACTCACACTCCTCGCAGGTTTCTTCCGTAAGGACCCTTGGGCCATTCCATCAAATCCATCTCTCTTTCTCTTCTTCCGTTGGAGTCGTTGAAGGTCTGAGAGGGCCTCTACATCCATGCAATAGACCAAGCAAGTGACCAAAGCATGAATGCTTGAGCTCGAACGTGACTAGCCTGGCTAGCAATTTTCTCACTTAGGTTGATTGTTAGAGTAAGCATGCTTGGTAAATTTTTGCAGGGGACTTTTCATCAATGGAATTTGTGTGGAAAGTGGACGAGCAGCGATCTACCCGAAGGCAGGAATTCAGCATGCTGATCAGTAAAGCACTCATTTGATCAACTGATCAACCCAAGGAAGATTGTGCAGCACAAACAAGTTATAAAGAGGTTGGAAGGCTTGACATGGTCTTTAAATACTATCCAGATACTATCCAAAGATCGAATCAATCTCGTCCTTCGCTACGGTTTTCTTCTTCTTACGTTTCTTCGGCCGCATTCCCGAATCTGAAACAAGGACTGCTTTCTCATCCGATTTTGTAGCTGACTTCAGGCCTGCAATTTGATCGAAGTGATTGCGAACGACTTTCCTATCTCCCTTGACCACGATGGGATGAATCACCTTGCCATCTTCAGCGACTCGCTCCCTTGATAATACCACTCCATCATCACTCATTTCATGTCCAGGGCCTTCAGAATGCTGAATGTCTGCTTCGTCCTCGGACGAGACATTGCCTCGAACTGGGGTGCTCTGCAAGCCTCCCGTGATAGCCCAGACCCTGGAGACGATGCCGAGTAGCACCAAGCCGAGCGCAACGTACTGGCCCGTGCCAATGATCTGGCTGAAAGACAGATATACAGCATGTATCCTGTCCGACAGTGCCGTGATCTCCTTCGAATATGGGTCACTCTCTGGCCAAGTCTTTGCTCCACGCAGCCGCTTGCCTTCTATCCTTAGCACTTGCGGAGGACGAAGTGCCAACAGTCTTGTCAGCGCCGATTTCAGATACCTCAAATGCTTGTACCACACCGCACCATGATGCTGATTCTTATTACGATGATGTATGATCGCAAGCAGCTCTAGCTCGAGTCGCAAAGCTGTTGTCTCAGCATCCGTCAGATAATGAATTGATTCGACTGAATCACGATATCGGAATGCCATGTAGAAGTGAATTTGATGTCATGTGCGACAAACTGGGACACAATTAGCAATCGAAGATCCTTCCAGAAGTGATCGTTCACATCATTATACCAGATCGCAATGCCTTGCATATCATTAGCACGAGTCGCGAACATGATTTTCAGTGGTTGTTTAGGGATGAGATTGACACGATCTAAGCGAAAATTCTGGCCCCATAGGCGGGATGATTAGGCATTTTCCATGGTACGCGTTTCAGAACAATTAAATTTCATCAAGTGGTCTGTTTTGCTAGCATGCAAAGTACGGGAAGGTCGCCTATACGCGATGTCAACGACATCCTAGGCCCAGAGTCAAAAAAGATAAAAACAGAATCCATGTCGACCAGGGATGATGGGTCAACAGGATCCGACGTTGTCAACGGGGTCGAGATGTCGGATGTCTCGAGATTGCCACGTTCTGCTCTACTCGACCTCATTCGTCAGATGTTGCAGAGTTCGTCTGTCATGAAAGCGCTGGTCCTATCGAAGCTATCTACAGAACAGTTACTCACCTTGGAAGAGCTTGAGGAAGAAGAGCTTGACGAGAACGAAGAAGAAGTCGACGATGCAGACGCGACAGATATAGAAGAGCTCTCTGGAGAAGAAGCCGACTCGTCTCAGCAATCCTCGAAGTCCGACACAGGTCCTCTGGCTGGACTGAGTGTTCTTGCGAAGCTCATTATGGAAGTTATGAACTCTGCACCAGCCCCAGAAGGAGGAATGCCATGGCGAGAATTTGAGGGCATATGGCCACCTATTATGGGCACTGTTCCAGATGCAATTCGCGAATGCGTCGCAAAGGGACTGCTTGAGTATGTGGCAGGCAACGACGAATTTGTTGTGAGCACAATGCCGATGGTAGAAACTGTTCTGGAGCAGGACTGAAAAGTCTGCTTTGGCAAATCCAATGCAGTGTATATCTACGCACACACACATACACGCACACACACAGGCTCTTCCATTACAAAATCACCAAGACTAGACCGTTGAACATCTTCATTGGTATGTTGTGGTCACTGTATATTGATTCTAGACACCTAGTTGCGTCGTGTCGTAGACGTCCCATTGACTTCCTTTCGTGTACGACATCACTCGTACGGATCGATCTAGCACGATATTCTTCTTCTCTCGCAAATAACACTGCTCAGTAGAATGCGATTGAAATCGTGCTGACGCGTGACAAGTCACGAAATTCAAAAGTCCTTATGAAATACAAAGGTAGAAAATCCAGACAGCTGGTATGTATAATAGATATGAATCTGACTGGTCAGCATAAGCACCTCATTTGATGGCGAATGACATCAAGAGGCTCTTCCTCAGATCCATTGTTCTCAACATGATATTTTCTGCAACAGCTTCTAGTTGATATTTTTTAGCAAATTTCATCATCGAAGAGCTCATTCATGATGCCAAACTGCCAATTCAACTTACACTATAATCTTTGAGAATATTGCAAATGTATCGAACTACCTAATGCATTGTGCTGTCTTCGAACATGTCTAAAGCACAAAAAGTTGTTGAGATGATTTCCATTCAGCAAAGATTTGTCTGAGACTCCACGCGCAACCACGTTGGATTCACAACTTTGGACTGTGCGGAGCTCACGACGCGTAGGCTCTACGAACTTTCCAACCATGACACACCGTTCGCTCTTGTGAAGATAGTCAAAAGCGTGCGAGACATAGATTGGCGATTCCTCTCCATTGACTTCTCATCATGGGTAATGCACAGTCAGGTTTCCCTGGAGGCATGCCAGGAGGTCCCGGTGATGGCAAGGACAAGAAGAAACAGGAGAAGCCAAAGTACGAACCACCACCCAGGACTACGATCGGCAAGAAGAAGAAACAGAAAGGCGCAGACAGTGTTGTTTCGCTGCCGACGGTGACGCCGAACACAAGATGCAAGCTGAGGCTGCTCAAAATGCAACGAATCCATGACTATCTGCTGCTTGAGGAGGAATTCGTCAGTAATCAAGAGCGCTTGCGACCGACAGATGAGAAGACGGCAGAGGAACGTAGCAGAGTGGACGAAATCAGGGGCAGTCCAATGTCTGTTGGGACTCTAGAAGAGATTATCGATGATGATCACGCTATTGTGTCTAGCTCATCCGGTGGCGAATACTATGTGTCTATACTATCCTTTGTCGACAAGGACCTTCTAGAGCCTGGCTGTTCAGTATTGCTGCATCACAAGACAGTTAGTATTGTCGGTGTTTTGGGCGACGATGTCGATCCGATGGTCTCCGTCATGAAACTGGAGAAGGCACCCACGGAATCCTACGCCGACATTGGTGGACTGGAGTCGCAGATACAGGAAATAAAGGAGGCTGTAGAACTTCCTCTAACACATCCAGAATTATACGAAGAAATGGGCATCCGTCCTCCGAAGGGTGTCATTCTTTATGGTGTGCCCGGAACAGGTAAAACACTTCTGGCCAAGGCTGTGGCGAACCAGACCTCGGCGACCTTCTTGCGTGTTGTTGGAAGTGAGTTGATTCAGAAATATCTTGGAGATGGTCCCAAACTCGTCCGAGAACTCTTCCGAGTGGCA
The DNA here is from genome assembly GCA_004000165.1 of Taphrina sp. SM11. NCBI lineage: Eukaryota > Fungi > Ascomycota > Taphrinomycetes > Taphrinales > Taphrinaceae > Taphrina > Taphrina sp. SM11. The sequence goes on along the minus strand of RHDT01000108.1, from coordinate 117,570 downwards.
GAAGAGAATGCGCCGTCAATTGTATTCATCGATGAGATCGATGCCATTGGTACAAAACGTTACGATGCTCAATCCGGGGCCGAGCGAGAGATTCAGAGAACAATGCTGGAACTGCTAAATCAACTCGATGGTTTCGACATGAGAGGAGATGTCAAGGTGATCATGGCGACCAATCGTATCAACGATTTGGATCCAGCACTCATCAGGCCAGGGCGTATCGATCGAAAGATTGAATTTACCAACCCAGATCCAGCGACCATAAGGAAGATCTTCCAGATCCACACATCGAAGATGAACTTGGCAGATGATGTCGATCTCGAGGAATTCATCGGCATGAAAGGTGAGCTCTCTGGCGCTGACATCAAATCCTTGGTCAGTGAAGCTGGTCTACGAGCACTACGGGAGAGACGAATGAGGGTAAACAGAAATGACTTTGTTGAAGGACGAGAGAGTGTCATGAAGACAAAGGACACGGATGGAGTGAGTGGAGGCATGTACTTATAGACACTTTATAGGCATCTCCCGGCTGGAGCATGCGGCATAAACAATCATGACTTTTGAATGAACCAGCCTGCATCTTTGCACTACATCTGAACAAGTGACTGACAGTTCTAAGGATGATGAGAGCGTGGCTGAGATGCTCGCGCATGCTGTTCCCCGTGCTCGGGAAGATCATGTCGTGCTTGCACGCCCCCCAATTTTCCCAGGACAAGATCTGTGGTCGGGTGCACAGATACCATGACCAGTCTTTCTGCCAGTGTCAAAAACTGAGAGGACTTCTCTGTTGGACTTCACACTTGTCGATTCCAAAGAGATCATCATGGCTACCAATATCACCTTCCATCCAGGCTCTGTCACTCACGAGGAGCGAGCAACTTACACCGGTCAAAAGGGTCTGACGTTGTGGTTGACGGGGCTATCGGCATCTGGCAAATCGACCATCGCGGTGGCCTTGGAGCAACATCTCCTGCACCTCGGATTGAATGCCTATCGATTGGACGGCGACAATATTCGATTCGGCCTGAATGCCGATCTCGGGTTCGATGAAAAGGCCAGAAACGAAAATATTCGACGGATCGCAGAGGTCTCAAAGTTGTTTGCAGACAGTACAGCCATTGCCATCACCTCCTTCATCTCTCCGTACTTGAAGGATCGGGCGTCTGCACGAGAATTACATCGACAGGCAGGGATCCCATTCATCGAAGTCCATGTCGACGTCTCTGTCGAGACTGCCGAGAAGCGAGATCCCAAGGGACTCTACAAGAAGGCCAGGGAGGGCATCATCAAGGAGTTTACGGGAATCAGTGCGCCCTATGAAGCTCCGGAATCCCCAGAGATCAAGATTGACAACACGGACATCTCTGTCGAGGAAGGCGTGCGACAAATCGTCGAGTACTTGACTGCCAACAACCTCATTCCCACGAAAACGCAATAGGAAGGTTGAACGAGACTCTTTTCTTGTCAAGAATCATGTCGAGCATAAAATCGTAGAGCATCATGATTTCCGTCGTGATTTGTGAATCGGATTGCATTACCGGTCTGGATCGTCTCGAGGAATGGAAATTCCCAATCTGGAGAATAATCCAGTGGCCGGTCCGACCGAGCCGCCAGCTCCACCTCCTTTCATAGACTCCAACATGTTCTTGGCCAACTCAAAATCAATCTTCAAATCATCTTCTAATTCTTCCTCCTCCTCCTCCTCCTCCCTGTCGTTGTCGTCCTCGTTTTCCAAATTTCGGCGCTTGTCTGTCGTTTCATGTTTTGACATCTTGCCTGGAGGTAGTGCAGAGATGCCATGGCCTGAGAGTTCCCGGTCCATGGACTCCATATAAGATTTCAAGTCACCCACAGATTCCGTCTCCGAGTCTTCCTCCTCTGCCCTTGGCTCTTTTCTCGCATCACCGACCTCCTCTTCCACCTCGTCTTCAGAGGCACTGTCGGTGAGAGCTCTTGAAGGACGAGTGAGGACCTGCATGGCACCGGGTCCAGACACGGGCGATCGTAGGAAATCCATGAAGCCCGAATAGCTTTCCTCTTCGTCCGTATCCAGCTCTTCCTCGTCATCATCGTCATCTTCCTCAAAGTCTACCCCCTCATTGTCGTCGTCGGAGAATTCGGCACCTTCAAAGGTTGATTCAGAGTGCATGAATTTCTGTACCTGTTCCACCATTTTTTTCAGTCCACCGTCTCCTAGATCATCTTCTCTGGTCGGCCTTGCCTCCATCTCATCGGCCATCTTGGTCTCGTCTTGCATAGATCTCATGGCCGCCTCGAGTTCTTCGAAATTGACCTGGAGGTAGTCGTCCGAGTCGACCGTCTGATCCCATCCTTGCATCTCTTCATCCGTGGCCAATGTCGCAGGGTCGGGAAACGACAGACTCTGATCGGCTTCGTGCAAGAGAATGAATCCGAGGGTGATCTTGAGTCCTGTTTCGGAAGCAGCAATGTCGGAAGCTGAAATACCAGTCGACAAGTTTGTCGGATTCCACCATGCAGGGATCGTCAGTCTTGAGCCTTTGATTTGTGCATACAATGTCCTCGTACACTGAACAGCCACCGAGACGAGATCTTGTGATTCCGAGGCAGTCAAGAGAGTAGGCCTCGAACCCCCAAAACGGTTCGAGTCCTGCATGGCATTGTGATTGTAGAACTCTATACAGGCCGGGGCAATCTGCCTCTTGTCACGATGCAGTAATGTGGCAATCTTGCGTGGTAGTAGACATCGTATTCGATGACGTTCCTTTCGTGATTGCTCCGGATAAGTCGAGATTCTCGACAGGGCATCTTGTTGTATGACGGGACTGTGCAGGACTGATCCATTTGAGCGCAGATGTTGTAGGGCTTGAGCGAGTGATAGCGCAGGACACTGTCTCTGTTTCATCTGCTCCGGTGAGGGTTCAATGAGGATGAATTGACCGCGAGTGAGCCAGGCTCGATGCGTGCCAGTCTCCGGGTCGAGCCAGCGAGGGAGATGCATGGCACTCTCAATCAACAGAAACTCTCCGTCCGTGTCTTGGACAGAGATGTAGACGTCGGGACACTGACGTGATACTTCGTAGAGAATCCAGACAATGAACCATTCATCCTCGATGCAGTCCCCAAATCTAGTCTTACCGAGCAAACGATGATCAGGACTCAATTCGAGACCAAAGGGCTCTTCCTGCCAGATGTAGTCCTCCAACCATGGTGCCGCTATTGCCCGCGCAATCGTCTGAACTTCCTTGGCTCTCGAATGACTGGGAGTCCGAAGATGAATACTATACTCACAAACGTCCTTTTCTAGATTCACCTGACCCAGGCCGGGTAGTTCATAGTCCATGTTTCACCTCGAGCACGCACGTATACACAACCACGCAGTACTCTGACTTTCCTGGCTATATGCCACTACCAATCCATGAAATCCATATCCATTGAGCTACAAATCCAGAAACTATCCGGTATACTCTCCGGCGTGTGAAAAGCATCGCTCGTTGACACAGTTCAAGGATGGAGGTAGGCAAAGTGGTGGCGCATTCAAGCTTTCTGCGAGAAACGAAATCGTTTATCAACTCAATTTAAGATTCATGTTTACGGACAGAAGAATTGACATGTAAAGCAGATAATCGTACACGCCTATGCTGTTCTAATGCTAATTTCACTCATTCATTCCGCTAAAAAATCTCCCTCACAATACTCGTTAATGGACCAGCCAGAACGAAATGCTTATACACACAAGACCCCACCACCACTGTATCGATGGCCTTGTGGCATCCGCAATCCAGAAGTCTACGCCTGGTGCGTTGCAAGTGATGGTTGCATTATTGCTTCTTTGACCGTAAGCAGCATTGAAGTACATCTCTCCATATGGCTGTCGAATTCCCAGTATGAGAGGACACTTTCGAGTGACGGACTGCACAAGATCACCGCACGGTAGAACCTCCTTGTAGTCTCCAGGATGCAGAGCTGCCTCGATTGCGGGATTCCGAGATACATTTCGATAGACGAGATACTGCGCGGGATTGGTCAAATCAGCACAGCGAGGAATCGTCACTGCGCAGATCCAATCCTTATAAGCGTCCTTGCATGAGTCACAATTACTGACTAGAGAGTAGACCGCATCGGTACTGGCATTACAGCTCACGATTTGTACTGACTTTGAGAAATTGGCATAGTAAGATGCTGCAAGACCATCGTAAAAATTACCCAGCGCTTTGGGATTGAACAATGTTGCATTTGATGGAACAGAGTACGCGACTTCGCTACAAAAGTTCATGTTGTAGATCACCTGGCATGTCGTGTTGTCACGAGTTCGGAATGTCTGTACTGGCCAAATCGTGCCACCACTCGTATTATTGTTCTTCAGCGTGATATAAGAGTCGTAAAAGGTCGAGGGCACCAAGTCATGTACATAGAACTGCTCCTTCGGAAGGCCTCCTGGTCCTCTAGTCGTCATTGAGCGATCGGCGTCTTTGAGCGTCACGAGTGCGGAAGTCTGACTTATGCCACACCAAGACCATTTGAGGGAATTCTGTATCCTGGAAGAGATATCACCCGGGCCAGCTGAGGCAGACGCCTTGTTTACCCAGATTTGATAATCTGGTATCGCCTGTGAACTCAGATTCCCGGTCGTCAGGAGAGCTGCAGAGAAGTCTGAGTCTTGCAGAAAGAGAAACCGATTCTGGTCACCAGCGAGAGCACGATGCAAGGGCGCCGTGGTCGAAACCCCCACTTGATACGAGAATGTGTCATTCGACCACTGAGTCTGATAGCCAGGGGCGGTCACAGATAGATATATCATTGAATTGATGCCAGTGTATGTCACATTTGCAAACCCAAATTCAAATGGTTTGGCAACGTCGTGAGATAACTCATTCGGTAGCGGTATCGAATCCTCATCCGAAGTATACAGGGTCAGAACCGGAGTGCGAGTGTTATTGTCGTACAGACCATGAGCTGTCGTGTTTGGGAGACCAGGTCTTGGGTCCGGCTGTGTACACGTATTCAAAGTTATGTAGACAGTCACTGGCGTATTGTTCGCCGGCTTGTACGCCCAGAATTCTGTCTCACCCCATGATAAGGTGCCTTGAAGGACCTCACCATCGAGCACTGGGGCAGTGGTGTTTGCAGCTCTGCGTAGCAGATCCACCTGCCTTTTGTCCACAAGCTCTAGAAGACTACCTGAGCATAGCGGTAGCAGGACAAGTATGAGAAGTACAAGAATATACGTATGTACTCGACATCTCTTCTTCATATACAGGGAATTTTCTCCGAACCTTACTTATACCATAAAGTTCTGGTTCAAGTCGCGCCGTGGAGTACTGAGTGCAGAGCGAGGCTTAGCTATTCGGATTTGCTTGCTGCCCTATTGTGGAGAGTGCCAAGCTAAATTTAAAGCACGGCCGTCATCTCGGTTCTTGGTCTGCGTCCACTAGTCACGTATCATCAGCGGAATTTGAGAATTCCCAAACAAGGCAGTAACACAACATTGCATCACTGACGACGCACGAAGATAGAGAAAGGTATAATCTATCATGATTGAGGCATTGACTGTACTTTATTTCACCTAGCAGATTGCATTGTATATGCTAATATTCAGTCGTGATTTAGGCAGCGGACCCAGCACCGGGTACAAAGTCCTCCAGCTTGGTCTGGCCGGTGTGCTCGCTGATCTTATCTTCTGTCTTCAAGGCATATACTTTGGTGTTTTGCACCTCACGCTTGACTTCCCTTTTGACCCCGAACAAGAATTGTCTAGTCCCTTCTCGGACTCCGAATCTCCTGACTGCAGATACCCATCGAGCAGCTAGGAAGAGAGAAGCAAGCGAGATGAATGTGAAGAAGGCGAAGAAGGACGTCACAGCCAGTACAGAGAGGAGGACGCAACCTGCGAAGAAGGCGATGAGAGACACGATACAGCCAGCGACAAAGAACACAGACGCGGCAGTCAGAAGCATGAAGCCAACGAAGAATGAAAGCGGAATGATCGCAAAAAGCAGCTGAATCGTAAGAAGAGCCGAGACTGCTGGAGAGTCTGTGGTAAAATCGAGATATCTTTCCCATAGATTTCGGCTAGCATAGTTGACTCGCTGAATGAGAGGTCGTAGTTTCGAACTTCCCTGTGACTTGAGATCTGACACTGTCGCATTGCCCTTCTGCCTAAAATCTGCGTAGGCTGAATCTCCATTTTGCTTTAGATCCGAAAGTGTTGAACGCACGGATGCATCCAATTGCGACATCTGTTGAGAGACTTTCTGACCAAAATCCTGTGACGTGCTAGAACTCATTCTCTATACTTGCGGACCGATTAGGTGAGCACCAGATACGGCTTGCTTGTGTCCCACAACTGTATTACTTATGCTTTTGGATCAAGAGAATGAGGAGGGGCGAGGTGGATCCAGGAGATTTGACATGTGCATACGGTAAGCGTGACGTAGGCGAGGTGATCAGTGACTTTGAGGGAGGGCGCGCGCTAAGAACGGGAGAGTGTTGATTGCTCCTGAGCAAAGCACTGATCACGATGTGTGTTGATTGCTATGCATTTATATCTCACAGGGTGCCATGCAGCTATGACGCTTCTGCAAGGGCCTGCTTGAAGAGCTCTATGAATGCAGGTGGATCTTGAGCACCATTTAGATGATATTTGCCCTGTATCGTAAAGTCAGGAACTCCGTTGACACGTTTACGCTGAGCGTCCATGACTTGAGCGTCAATTTCGCCTCGACCAGCTGGGTCGTTCATGAAGCTGTCAAGAGCTTCGTAATCAAGGCTGATATGATCCTTCTTAAGTGTCTCTACGAGTGTCGGCGTCGTGAAGATATTGCCTTGATTTTCAAAGTAGGAATGGAAGAGCGAATTTACAACGAGATCCGTCGAGGCTGGCTCTGCTTCTTGTACATACTGCAAGAGTCTGTGACTGAGATATGTAGGGCCGACAGGACCATTGTAGTCGAAATTGATGCCGACTTGGGCGCCCACCTGTTTCATGTATGGGATCATCTGCTGCATGCGAGCGGCGCCGAATTTTTCTGTGTAACGCTGCATCTTGCTGCCAACATCTCCATCCGGCGGACCGAGATAGAACGGGTGCCATTTGATGGAGAACTCGACTGGACGATTGGTGTCTGACTTGAATTGCGAGATTGCAGCCTCCATCTTGCGCTTGCCGACGAAGCAAAACGGACAGATGGTGTCCGAGATGATGTCAATCGAGAGTGTGATCGGTTTAGACATCTTTCGACTGCTTTTGTAGAGCGAAAAACTGTCTGTCCTATAGTCCAGAAACCAATTCGATGCTTTGTAGATGAAATAAGGGAATCCTCGCGGCAGATGTGCAATGGCCATTTCTAATGTGGCGTAGTAACTGCCCCACAACAAAAATCCTGGCAGTCCACCAATGGGGAGGCATGTCTATCGGCATACTTTCTTGTCATTATTAGTATAAAAATCACATCTCCAACAATGGTCCGGATCTTTGACAGTCTCTTCCCGAGCGATAAGCATTACGCTCGGTCGGTGTACTACACTTTAAGCCGACATTCATAATGGCGAGATTGGCTCGATCAAGAGCACAAGGTTAACAATACTGTCATTGATTCAAGTGAAAGGGTTCAGAATCTGATTGGATAATTGTCTTGAGAATCGGATGAATCTGGATCCCATGAAGGTACGCTATCGCAGGATCAGACGTACCAAATTCCAAATTTTATCAGATGGTCATAGCCTGCACCATTGATGTACCAAACTTTGTTTTTGACCCCTGTCCGATCAAAGTTGTCTGGGTACATCGACCACGACATTCTTCTATTGTTCTTGTTGGGCACACCGCAGATATCAAGCTTAGGAGCTGTGCGCCAATGATATCTACTCGCATGTCCATTCGCATCATTCCTTCCCCTTATTCCCCGCTGGAACTTAATGGCACAGATTGAGTCGGTAAAGTGGGTCCGTTTACCATCGTTATTGCTTGGACAGAACTCGACCTCGACCCCCAAGATGGGATTCTGATCAATATTCGATACCTCATGATAGAATACTTTGACACCCCCGATTTTACGCCCGTAGTCTACAGCCTTGTAGATGTTTTGGGCAGGCGGAAGTTGCTGAGCGGTGTGAACTGCGTGTAGTCTCATCATGGCTTCCGCCGTCCAGTAGCAGGTGATGCTCTGCAGATTGAAACCCTGGTTCAAAAAGTTCTGATAGTCAGATTTCCCCGCGAGACCTGTGGTCTGTCGTCCGTAAGGGCCCCAGCTTTTGAGGGCCAGCAAATTTTCACCAGTATGGATTTCACGCCGGGCTATGCTGGGTTTACTGAAGTCCAAGGCATTAGCTTGCTCACAGAACAGCACGATGAGATAAGTAAGGTTGAATAGCATTTTGCAGTATCACGATCGATCTTTCGTCTCAAAATAGGTCTGGACGGGACCACTTGGGAAGGAATTCGAGTCTAGCGGCCTTTTATAGCCTTGAGTTGAGAATCTAATCGTAAACTTGCTGATGGGGTAAACATACAGCTTGAAAGGACCCTGGAAGGCGCCATAAATGAATGCAAAGTTATCGACGAATTGATTGCCTGAAAATTGATTGTTGTAGATCAATTCAACAGTAGACAGTCTCAAGTACCATGAACTGTAACTGGTCCTAACTATCTCTGACGCTTCAAACCCGCACAAAGTGCACTATAGATATCATGATGACCCCCGACTCTTCACATTCATTGGTTCTTGTGAAATTCGGTACTTCCGCAACTGGCCAAGCTGGCCTTTCGCAGGTTGCATGTTTGTGTATCAGTTCTCGCCAGGCGACTATGAGAACCTCCGACCATAGGAGCTTGCCACACACCATGCGGAATAATCATGTTGATGTTATCTCTGATTTCAACCTCAAAATTGTGTATTGACGCCATTCAATACACCACAAGATCAATCTCCCAGCTGCAAGATGGTGAAATCAGTGTCAAGGCAAGCATTGTCTTGGCCTTGCGAGTCCTCTTCATGTCGGACGCAAAATCAGGGTCAATCTTGTTTCATATTGATTGAATCCTCATTCGTTGATCAACATGATGAGCAAACGTTTTTATGCCAATGAGATGAGCAAACCATAGTATTGATTAGATAGAATGTAGATACAACTGCAATGAACCACTATTGTAGACAACGGGGAAAATTTGAGTCAAGTACTTACGAGTCCTTCTCGTCCCTGACTCTCTTGGATGATCGTCCAACACGACCGGCCTCGGACCATGGGAATGCTATGACAAGTCAGCCATTGTGCCTATTAAGTGATGAAATTGGCTCCTTACGCATGGTTGGGACGGCAAAGAAGGAGTTGTGCTTCTCGACAATACCTGCGAGGGCATTGTACCAGGCGATGGCAGCAGCAAGGATACCAAAGTATCCACCAGCCTTGAGCAGGTCACCACTATTGGACTCGGCAGATCGGAAGTAGCCGGCGGCGAGGAGAATGAATGCCATGAGAAGAGTGAAGAAGAGGGAGAAGAACATGATGGTGGACTTCAGGGTACATAGGAGAAGCAGGAAAGTGAAGACTCCCCAACTAGACACTCTATTAGCGTCGATTCAAGTAGACAGAATTGAGTGGAGAATGCATACCAGATCAAGTAGATTCCGACGGCATCAGCGAAACCTTCCGTGTAGGCTTCCTCGATGTTGAACCATGGAATGAAGATGGCGGCAAATGACATCCAGAAACCACCGTAAGATGAAAGGGCCGTGGCACCAAAGGTGTTGCCAACCGCAAACTCCCACTATGTCACATTAGCCTAAATCCACAGTATGAATTCTCCAAATAGCCGAGAGGCAACAAAAAAGTCACCTGACCCAAACGGGAAGAATGACGTTTGAGCGCTCCTTCCAACAAAGGGAGGACACACTAAGACAGATGGTCCATCGAGTCAGGGCGGGACATGCCGCGCTGCTCAGCTAGCTGGAGATCATGCTTGACTTACCATTCCGGCGAGAAGCTGGCAGAGTCCTCCATAGAAGAGAGCCAATCCAATCACGATGTTTGGAGTGGCAACGTGACGAGCGCGAACGTTGACGAGGGAGAGCACCATGGTGGTGAGAGCAAAAGCGGAGAGACCGAGGGGAGAAGGGTTTCCAAAGTCCCTGAATCGCTTGTGTGGCTCAACGGAGAGGGATCCTGCATTTGGTCCGAGGATGGTCGAGAGAGTGTTCAGTCTAGAGCACATGTCAGCCAGATGTATCATGCCACTGACATGAAATCTCACCTCTCGAGATCGAGTCCTGAAGTGTTGATGCTGCCGTTTCCAGCATACCCCTGATTTGGATTGTACTGATTGGCCGAGGTATTGTAGCCAGCATTATCGTACTGTGCGCCAGAGGTAGTGTTGTAGGCAGAAGGGTTCTCTCTGTCGAGCTTCTCGGCCGTGTTGAGGGGTGGAGCCACTGACATGTTTGCTAGATTTCGATGCCTGAAAGTTGAATAGAAGGTTTGTCGCGCTAAGATATGGTCCGAGCGAGCAGGGAGTCTGAGCAAAGGGAAAAAGGGAAGTTCTTCTTACAGGATCTGCGAGGTAGAGAGGACAGGTGGGGGGGAGGGAGGGATTTTATCTGGGGACAAGGGAAACTTCTGGGGAAGGAAGAAGTTGTGGGCTGTGAATCGAGTCTCTTCTCTTTTTGCAAAGCCCGGCTTTTCTCCTCCTCCGCCGGGGAGCCGCTTGGGCTCGAAGCTGATCTGAGTCTGATCATTCCCAGACTTGAGTCAGCAGCCAGTGACGCATCCCTCAGCCAATCACATCGCCGATCGCTCAAGTGATCACTGATCACCCACTCGACCGATCAGCTTGAGGGAAGATCAGCCGGCTCTCTCCATTCCTGGCTTGCCTTCCCCAGACGCCTTCCTAGAGCTTCGTTCGTCGGGTCTTCTGTCCGGGACTCCCATCCCTGGCTTGTGCTCGTCTCGCTCATGCATTCCTCGCACCCTGAATCTATTGTTGACATGGTGACTGCATGAACCCGGGAGTCTGATGGATGCCATAGAGTGACAATTTGTTCCCATCTCTTACACCAAGAGAGAGAGTCATCCTCTAGATGGAAAAAGACGCAGATTCCGCCAAGTCCGGTCCCCGCACTGCCTTCCCTTAAAAAACATGCCATGCCCCGGGAGAAAGAGCACGCAAACCACGCGGGTCTCAGCCCTCAGATGCGATGGGATAACACCAACAGGCGTCATCACCACAACGAAAGCAGATCCTCCAGTGCCTGAGCGGGAGATCGCCAATAGGGACATCAGGGGCCAACTCAATCGATCTGGATCCATGATGGCACTCCCACACAACTGCCGTATAATCTCTGCGTGATCCTACTACCCCTTGTACTCGAGCATTGCAAAATTGACAATAAAATTCTGATCGCCTGTTTTGTCTTGTGCCGTCTCAGCCTACTATCCGCTCAATTTTTGATAGAACCAAAGAGACCGTGTCAATCGTCAATCGTGACCCGATCCATGACCATCCGTGAGGCGTCAAGAGCCCCATTCACAGGGATGGGCGCTGTTCGAACCCAAGGAATGTGCCGTGTCGAGGGAGAAATTCTTACCAGCTGGGGCAAGGGCGATTCGAGATCTCCATCTGTACTGGGAACCAGTGAAACCTCTTCCCGTTCCCTTGACGGCGCCAAGACTCGGCCCCCCTTTCCCTCCATGCTTTCTGCAGTGTCCTTCCTGACAATCTAGATCTCTCCTCTTTTTCTTGTCATTGCAGAGATCTGGACAGCAGCTGGCGACAGGGATAATATCAGACACAACAGAGAAAATCACAAATTTCTACACATTTCAATTCGAATGATCACCAGAGCTTGAGAATCATGTTTCATAACATCGATTAACATGCATTGAACTGAGGGGTTCTGTTCTCTACCAAGACCACGGGGAATTGGAGATAAATTTCGAGTCGCATGGACAATAAGCCGACTCTTGAAAAACACAAAACACTTCCGAACCCATCCCTGGAGGTACAAAATCCCCAACAGCGCTTCGCTCTCGGCACATTGCCGCATCGTAAATAGACATTGCTTCACGGCCCCTTGACTTATTCAGACCGACTGAGGTACTTGGCCGGAGGAGAGTGCATCGTGATGCTAGACTTTTGTCAGTTTTGCTTCTCAAACTCAAGCGACATGGCTCAACGTACTGCTTCTTGCTGTCTCCCTTTTTCATATGCTGTTTCAGGGCCGTGGCATCTAGTGGTTTGAGAAGCTCGAATGAACACAGTAATTCTTCCGATACACACATGACGGCACCTGAAATGTTAGGTTTAATCGAATTCGAAAGAGAAAATTTCGCTCGATAGCAAGACTGGATCTTTGGTACTACGATTGAAATTCCTCGAAAAGCCGGACTTACCAAAATTGTCAAACTCTCCACAATAGTTGGGAGCCGAAAAGACCGTGACCAAGGTACGATCATTGAAAAACTCATATCCGTCCTCGACAACCATGTGTGCTCGGCAGACTAGATCAAAGTCGTGCTTTGCAAGGAATTGATGAATGACGTTCTTTCCAAAACAATATGATACACCTCGCTCATTGTCCTCCCAGTCATTCATAGTGTCCGCTGGATCACTCCAGAGCAGGTCGTTCAGCAAGCCGTAATCAGGCACATCCGTGGGTCTCGTGATTGCTCGAATCTCATCCATATGTGCAAGACTTGGAGATAATCCTCCATGCACACAGAATATCTTGTTTGCAACTATCGCTGCAATGGGAAGCGTGTTAAATGTGTCGATGAACGTCTTCCAAACCTTGATGTTAGTTCGTCGTTTACATTCATCGTAGAAACCATAGACTCTTGTGACATTGGCGCATTCATGATTGCCTCGGAGCAGGAAGAAGTTCTCCGGGTATTTAATCTTATATAGCATCAAGAGCAGAATAGTTTCAAGCGATTGCTTGCCTCTGTCAACATAATCTCCGAGGAACAAGTAATTTGCAGTCGGAGGAAATCCGCACATCTCGAAGAGTCTGATGAGATCTGTGAATTGTCCATGGATATCACCAACAATCTTGACAGGCTGAGCGAGTTCGAGCAGCGTAGGCTGCGAAAGCAGGACCTCTCGAACCCTTGTACAAATTGCCACGACTTCTGCATTCTTCAGAACAACATTCTTTGTCTGCTTGCCAGTGTACCCAGCGTCCAGCAGCCTCTGTATCATTTCATCGACATCCAGATTTCTGGAAGTGCTAAAATTTGCACCAGGACTGGTCCCGAGTGAACCACCTTCGGCACTAGAAGGTATAGTGAGGGTAGATATTCCCGGTGTTATAGGTCCATCGCGTCTCATCAGTATAGGTGCTTTTGGTGCAACGGGCGTCATTGCTGTCGGTGGCTGCGCTTTTGCGGTATTGTCAGAGGTATTGCTGATTTCCCCATTCAGTTGATTGGATCGAGTCGCACGGTGTTGCCCAGTGAACGCTCCGTGGGTTGGCGAGGGAGGACGCTGAGGAGCTTCACCTGGAGAGACTGGCTCTTCGAGATCATCCTCATCTCTGCTTGCGGCACTGGAGCGTCGCGAAGACCTGTGGCTTTCAGGTGAGATCCTATCATCGACATCACTGCCTTTATCTCCCTTCTTCAACACGGAATTTTTGAAGGATTTGAATGATCTCGTTGAGCCCTGCGTGTCACTCTTCGAGAAAGGTACAGTCGACTCTCCAGCTCCTGAGGACTTCGAAGAGTTGTTACCCATACTCAGAGCTTCGGTTTAGTGGTTGAAGAGCCAACTTGTCACTATGTCCTTTGACAGCTGCGTATCCGCGTCGTTGCAATCTCAAGTGTGTCCAGGCTGCACGACTCCGTTTCAATGAGCGACTTTGTCAACTGCAAGACAAAAGCTAAGGTTGTCACACAAGCCGCGTTCTTTGAACAAGGCAGATAGGTGGGAGAGCAAGTCAATGCGTGGGTGTGTGGAGCGATACAGAACAGAGGCACAAGAGGCAAGAACGTCGCATCATAGACGTGAGTCTGCAAAGACTGGCTCGGCTGGACAAACGAGAATGCGACGGGCGGATCGCGAGTGAGCCGGGAGAAGAAGGGCAACGGACCTCCCGCGTCGGTGATCAGCCAGGATCTGCACGACTACAAAGACTTCCCGACGGTTTATGGGTACCATTGTCATTTTGACATTTCTACGTACTCTATGAATCCAGTTCTTTGCTTTCCATGCTACTTCTTGTCCTTCTCTACCCGGAAGGTTAGTCTAAGAGATAATTTAGCTTGTATGATGCAAATATATGAGTCAGACTAGAGCTTCGAATCCGTGGTCAAATCGACCACGAATGCATCGAGGTCTCCACTCGGCCGAGCCATGACATCGCAAGTACTCTTGAAGGATGCAATGTCGGAGATCTGCACAGGCTCGGTTTTTAGCGAGGTTAGTGCTGCTGGTACGGCTTTGTGAGCCACCATGCACATTGAAAGATGTCGTCGTTTGCCACTCTCATAGTGCACATATTCATTAAAGAAGGCCAAAAGTTGCGCTGGAGTGATGGCTCTTATCAGATTACTTTGCTCCTCGACCTCATTGAAGTTGTAGTTGCTCGAAGTAATCTGTGCCCAATAACGCTTTGTCTCTTGTCCGAGATTCTTCAGCCTTTCATTTAATTTGTCTAGGAGACTTGTTCTTTGCTTCTCAAACTCCTCAGTTGAGATATGCATCAGGAAGTCCCTGAAATGGTCGAGGAATGCTTCGATACGAGATGCCAAGAAAGTAGTATCACGCTCGGACTGAACCAAGATTCGGAAGCCACTAGAAGTTAGTGTTACCTTGGAGCCTGAGGCTACTATGTAACCCAATTGCTCTTGCGTTCTGAGATGATTGAAAACAGGTTCCGAGCATATTTGGGCAAATAAGCGGCCCATAGCAGATAATTCAACATCGGTTGTGCTACCAAATTGAACATAATACTCGATGCATGAATTTGTGTTAGACACGTCCACCAATTCCCTGGAAATGTAGTGTGAGCCCCGAGGAAGCCACAAAGCGGTCAATGACCGCACTTCTGAGCTTGGCAGAGCCCGAGGAATTTCCTCAGAGCATAGTGATCGGACCAGAGCAGACGGTTCCGGCACAGGACTGACTACATCAGGTGTCATCTGCCACTGGTTGGTCAAATATGCCTCTGTAGTTGGACCTATGGTGGCTATACGAGAAACATGTTGATTAGCACGAAGGTAGTCCAATGCGATGTCGGCACCAGCAGGTGAGAAGAAAATCAGCCATCCTGGCGCTTGTCCTATCTCCTGGATTGCTTTCGCGAAGTCCTCAGCAAAGGTTGAGGCGGTGATCGTTTTGTAGACAACGAGCTCCTCGAGTGGCACGTTGGCATTTGCCATTCTCTTATTGATGATGTCACGCCTCTTGTCTCCGACAGCGAAGAACAAGGGCCTTGTTTCCGCAGGATCGCGTCTCGATATGATGTAGTCTGACAGTGCATCTCCATTTCCAGATTCCGAGCCAAGCACTTGGTTAAAGCCAAGATTTTCTATAGCTTTATGCGTTGCAGGACCTACCGTGTATACTGAAATGGATAGTACTTTTGTCCTCTGATCAGCTGATAACTCTGGTAATACTTTGCCTAGAGCCTCGACAGATCGTTGACTAGTGACTATGAAACCTGAGTATTGCTCTGTCGCTACAAGACAGCGGTCCCGCAGTTCATCAAGGTTGATCATCTCGTGATCGAGGACGGGCACGAAGTATGTGCTATAGCCAGCAGTCTCGAATGCACTTTCGTAAGGGTCATGCGGAACAGACTTTGTTTTAAGTAAGATCACGCTTCTTCTAGCATAGAATGTGTCATTTTTGGCGCTGAGAATATCCTCAACTATTTGACAAGTGGTCAGGGCATCGTTCTTATTTACATTGCCATGAGCAAGAATCTCTAGGTGATATTGCTGGAACAATCGATTGGAGAATGCTTGTAGATCTGCGTGCGTCACCTGTGCAGCAGCTACAGCTTGCTCGTCCTTTGACCAAGCCGTCTGAGCCAATATGAGGGAAGCGTGGTAGGAGACTTGAGCGTATGGAGCTTCGAAATCAAAGTTGCTCAGATCTCGGACAAGTCTGTCTTTTTCAATTTCGAATCGACTAGGGTCAACAGGCAGGAACCTTAATTTCTGCATGACCTTCTCGACCAGAACGCCCATTTTGTGGTTGTAACCACTGAATGTCAATGTGAAAGCACCTACAGTTGGGTCCATTGCGTACTGAAGTCCCGCAATGTCAGCATTGTATGCATATTCATTCATACTATCCTTCAAAAGCTCGATAAACAGTTTGACCAATACAGCACTCCTGGCAGATTCCATCATGATGGGATTACGGAACAAGAACAGATAGTTTGCCTTGGGCACCCAGAAAGTGTCATCTTTTTTGTGCCACAATCGTACGAATTTGGAATTTTTGATCAGCGATGGTCTCTTGGACTTCTTGTCTAGCTCTTTCTTGTGTGTATCGAATTCCTCGGGAATGAAATCGTTCTTGATTGGTAGATGAAGGTCTGGAAATGCTGATGTACTACCAAAAGAGCAGCTTTGTAGCAAATCAGTTGGTAGATTGTCCAATCGATACTTGGTTCCATAGTATTTCTCAACTTGATCAGCTCCCTGGACGGCAGGATCCGCAAGAGCAACTCTGAAATTTGTATGATTTAGGGCATCCATGACTTGCTGAATCTCTGCGGGCCGATATTCTCTTGGCACAGACGTTCCCAAAATAAACTGTCTGTCGATTGGACCTTGCAATTTGCTAGACATGTTTGCAGTGAAACGAGAGGCAGGCTGTTTTTCCTGGAATCGAAACTGTGCCTCACTGATCAGTTTGAGTTCATCAAAGATCCACTCCTGTGGACCTTCTCTTCTCAGTATGCCTATATAAGCAAATATGATTTGGACGATTTTCTGCCAATTCCTGCATCCTTCCTGAGTCAATTCCATACTGATCTTGAAGAAATCCACACCGGGCGAAGCACTCGATCCGCCGGCTCCTAAGACGAGACACCAACCTCGAGCCTTGAGACATGATAATATTGAGCCTTCACCTTCGTGTCCAATAAGATGAGCAATGTAGTGAGCGGGCTGGGATCGCCATAGGTAGTCACATTCTGGTATTGGGAAGCATATTTCAAGATTCCTGACTTCTTTCACTGGCTTGAAGGTGTATACCGTTCCCAATTCCTTTTCAGGTCGTAGAATATCTTGCCCAAAGTATGGAGCGTTCTTACATTTATTGGCGATGGCTGAAAATTTCGTGACAGCAAGTTCTTGTAGTGCATCTAGAGATTGCCGTCCAAGGATGACTAGCTTCATCTGATTTGCCGAATAACATTCGCTATGAAATTTGATCAATTCGTCCCTCACGTCATGTCCAAGCTGCTGCGGGATTTCCTTTAGTGTCTCAAGGTTTCCAGTTCCGAACTTGGAATAGACGTGATTGGGATTACTCAGTGACTTCTCCAACTGATAAGCACGCCACATGTCATTTTGCAAATTCTTCTTGTTCTCGGAATCAACGGCCAGTATCTCGCGGTCCTTGCAGCTCTCGAGAAATAGGGGAGAGATGAAAAATTGGCTGAACCTGTCCAATGCTGGTTCCAAGAACTCGTGGCCTACGTCAAAGAAATAGTTGGTGTCTACCGTCGCTGTATATGCGTTCGAGCTTCCATTGTGTGCACTCAGGTATTCCGAGTAGGCGTTCTCTCGTGGATATTTTTCGGTACCCATGAACAAGAGATGCTCACAGAAATGAGCTAAGCCTGCTGCATCCCAAGGATCGGAGAGGTGCCCAACATGAACATCCAGCGCTGCAGAAGCTTTGTCGGTCTCTGCATCATGCACAAGCAGAGCCTCTAAATCATTCTCAAGTCGAATGATTCGATACGTGCGCGGATCTAGTTCCGGCCGGTCGATGTCATTTGTGACAACGGCAGCAGTCATAGTCGCCCTAATTTGAGAATTATGCGCTTCTCAAAGTCTGATAAGGAGCATCTTCGTGGCGAGCGAATAAGCTGCGATGTCTCTTGAACGAAGTTTCAAGATCAATCAACTTTGTGCCATAATACACAGGTCATCATAGCACAGGGCGGCTTCGGCTCAATGGTTGGAGAAGATGCCCGGCTCCACATTAAAAGTCGTCGCATTCATGGCAATTTGTGAAATGGTGAGTTGCTATGAGTACTGCAAGTATTGCTGGAAAACAACTTGCAACATTTAGGATGACTACTACAAGTATTGATAGAGAACTCGTGCTATAATTCTGAGATCATCATAGGGACTGTACAGCTGAGAAGCACTAAGGAAGGCATAGCCCCTCACTATAGGGGCTCCTTGGTGGGGTCCCAACCAGTAACAAGGTCGCAGTCAAAGGCAGATAATTCGTCCATATCTTCTTCGGTTATCTCAAAATTGAAGACATCGAAATTATCCTTGACCCTGTTCTCGGTGATACTTTTCGGTAGCGTGATAAAACCTGATGTGTCAGCTCATTCTTGCCTTTCCAAGAGCCATATACCTTTCTGTAAAGACCATCTAATGAGGATCTGAGCCGCACTTTTGTCATACTTGTCAGCAAACTTTTTCAGACCTTGGTCATCGAGCTTCTGTCCACGAGTCAGCGGAGAGTAGGCTTCCAAGCAGATCTCATTTGCTCGACAGTACTGGACCAGTTTCTCACGGCAAAGCCACGGGTGCAGTTCAATCTGGTTTATAACCGGCTTGATTGTCGGAGAACTGTCTAGGAGTTCTTGTATATGATGTATGTTGTAGTTCGACACTCCACCAGCTCTGATCTTCTTTGCCTGCATAGCTTCCTCGATAGCTTTCCATTGACCAAGTCGAGATTCGCGATTGCCATATGGGGCGTGTATCAGATACAGATCGATGTAACCAAGTCCACAGTTTGCGAGTGATTCTTCGATTGCGTTCACCGTGGCTTCGTAGCCTCGAATCTTTGGAGGTAGTTTGGTAGTGAAGAACAATTGAGATCTAGGGATACCACTGGCGAGCATAGCTTCACCAACCAGTTTCTCGTTGCGATAGGCTAGAGCAGAATCGAAATGGCGATATCCGACCTCAATTGCAGTCTTTACAGCCGCGCGACACTCGTCATCGCGAGCCTGATATACTCCGAGACCGACCAACGGAATCTTGACTCCTCCAGCCAATACTTTGTACGACGTGCTTGTAATCAGGCCGACAGACATTTTCGAGATTTGCAGGGCTTCAATGGAACACTAATATCAGAGTGCTTCGAAGCGCGCGAAGAAGACCTTTCTGTGACAACTTCGAGCTTTGCGGAAAAGATAGACCGAGTCGCCTAACGAAATTCCTAAAAACCGCGGACAATTTGAACACGAAAAGAGTATGGAAAGCAGAGATTATACCTTGACCGGTAGTATTGAATGTGTCAACTCAGGCAGTGGTATAGTGTGTGGTAGTTAAAGTAGACAATCGTGGGGACTGATGGAGTCGCCGACCCTTATATCTCCAAGATTACACTACTAGTCCATGGACTTATTGTGGAGCATGCGGATTTACAGAAACAGTACAGTATATGGTCGATCATCTCTTGGCGAGTGATAGAGTGGGGATCAATGGTGGGGCCCCTGTGTGATAATCATGATCTAGCCTGATCTATGGAACACCTCAACTTCCTTAAGTGTGTAACCTCGTCATCTCCTTCCAGATTGTGGACAAACATATGTGTTCCTCCGTTTCAATCCAATAGCCAGATGGTTCGACTCTGATTCCAATGGAAAATCCTCCAGGCACTACAACTACTTGAAGACTGTACATGATTGACACTAAAGTGTAGACTTATTCGGCACGTGTTGCCGATCCCTGCCTTTGATTTGCCAGTTGGCTTGTCCAAGTGGGAAGTGGATCCGGCCAAAATGAGGATGGATGCATGTTATTTGTTTCGTGCCATGACGAATTGAAGTCAGTATGGCAAGCCACGCTGCTGCCGAACATGAAAGAATACCAGACATGAGGACAATAGCTGAATGCAGCATCGGATCTAGACGCCTCAGGCTCAACAGAAGGTGATGAGAAGCGGTTCTCAGATAAATTGATTTAGCTCCAGGTGCACGAGTGAGGATGTGACTGAATGCTGTTTGAGTGGTAGCAGATGTGCCGGTATCTGCTCATCTGAAACGAACTTATTGGTATGCTCGGCAACCGACCTCCAACCACTGAAGATGACAAACAAGTCTTCTTGCTCTGCGAAGGCCCCCACATAATTATCCTCAGTATCAGATTCTAGCTGCCGCTTCACTTGATCATACGATTCGGAGAATTCTAATCTGTTTGTAACCTCGAAACGAGCATAGGCAACTATGGGTCGCTGAATTGAAAGCACGCTGTTGATGTCGGCTTGAAGATGTATGGTGCTGGTGATCCTGAAAGTCTCTTCGATCAGTGCTGTCAGCTTTTGACTCAGGTCAGATCTGATGAATTGCTCATGATCATGTATTGTTTGCCACCCACCAAGAATATAAAAGTTCGTATATTGTTCTTTCTCTTGCAACGCCTTGAAGACGCAATTCGAGACATGCCCAGAAGTTACACAGATTTGCTTCAGGAGCTCTAATATCGCCATGGGATTGAATGTCACTTCATCCTTCAGAGCCAATGTGGTGAGCTCGACTACTGCCATCCCGTATTGAGTTGAAGCCCTTGAGTCGATGGAGATTTAGAAAGGCGATGAGACAGACGTATGAACTTGTTTACTCAGTCTGTAATTCAGGCTGTAGTCCACTCTGATGCCAACTAGACGGGGTTATACCATTAGTATCGCTCAAGACTCTTGAAAGTACGTGCTGAACCGACGTGGTTGAGTTGATGGAGCCGGCGGCACAATGTGGAGAAGGTTTTTCATGGAAGTTCAACTCTGCATACCCGCCAATCTTTGAGCTGACTTTTGGCAATTTCTGCCTGCAACGCAATCGATTCAGCAAGAGCTGACCAGATACGGAGAAAAGTGAAGTATCCTTACAAAGCCCAGAAATGACAAACCAATCTTGAGGCCAGATATGAGCGACGATGCAGATGAGTTGCTACAATATCTCGGTACCACCGGGTTTGGTGCCCGAGCTATCGAGAAGAACCTAGAGGCAGCTTATGCACGTTCCAGGCGAGAAGTACCTTTCATCACCCAGAAGGTCAAATCCAAACCCTCCGAAGCACTTGAAGATGATTCAGATCAGGATTCGCTCGAGGAAAGTTCCGATGAAGACGAGCTATCCTTGCCCGTAACACATGAATTGATCCTAAGTAAGCATAGCCGACCTGTATCCAGTCTTGCATTGGATCCATCAGGAAGTCGACTTGTTAGCGGAAGTTATGACGGTGAGGTCGCATTTTGGGATTTTGCTGGCATGGGAGCTATTGGGCGACCGTTCAAGGTTCTGGAGCCTTTCGAATCGCATCAGATGCGTTCTGTAGACTTCAACATGACAGGCGAGCTACTGCTACTTACTGCGGCCAATTGGCAATGCAAAGTGGTTACAAGGGAAGGTGAAGACATCGGCGAGACTCCGAAAGGTGACCCATATCTTCGAAACATGAAGCAAACTCGAGGACACATTGGTGAAATTACCTCCGGATCATGGAACCCACGTTCTAATTCACAGTTTACGACTTCTTCCGCTGACGCGACAATCCGAATATGGGATTCTTTGGTGATGCACAAATGTCTACAAGTTCTCGTGCATAATTCGAAGGTGCCAGGAGCTGGAAAAGTCAAATGCACTTCGGCTTCATACTCGACCGATGGCAAAGTGATTGGTGGAGCCTACGTCGATGGTACAATCAGTCTCTGGGCCACAGATGGTCCTTACCATCGGCCGATGGGTGGAGTCATTTCGGATGCACACGTCCCCGGAACAGAGACAACGGATCTCGCTTTCTCGCTGGATGGCTGGTCTGTTGCATCCCGTGGCAATGACTGTGTCAAGCTTTGGGATCGTCGCAAATTTACCGACCCTGTACATGTCCATGACAGTCTACCGAATCGCTATGGTGAGACAAGTGTCTTGTTCTCGCCCAACAATCAGGAGATTCTGACACCAGTGTCTACCGCTTCCGAAGCATATGTAGAGGTGATGTCTGCCAAAACCTTGCAGTCGATTTGCAGACTCCCTGTCTCATCACCTGCAATCAAGGTGCTATATCATACCAAGCTGAATCAAATCATCACGGGTCATGCCAATGGCGATGTACATGTGCTCTTTTCGCCAGAAAACTCTGTGCGAGGTGCCAAGCTAGTCATCTCAAAAGCACCCAAGGCTCGGCATGTTGATGATCTCCTGACGGCGGACATTGATGAGACTGCTGGCGAGGTACGACCGGAAGAGGCGTCTTCCTTGGCACAGTCCTCCGGTCGAGCTCGTAATGCAGCTCGTAAAGATCCGAAGATCTCCCATATGCCAGATCTGCCTGGCACTTCCCGACTCGCAGAACGCAAGCTTGTCGGGGAAGTCGTCAACTTTCGCGATCAGGACCCACAGAAAGAGTTGCTGAAGTACGACGAAGCCGCCAAGAAGGATCCAAAATTCTTCGGTGTGTATCAGAAGAATCAGCCGGTTGCGCAATTTGCCACTCCGGACGATTTTGATGATCCAGAAATCGAAACACCTGCCAATAAAAAATTCAAATTCACACCTCGTGACAAGAAATAAAGTGGTCGCCACGGAAATCTGAATGTGTAGATCCTGTAAATAACTAGAAATAGCT
The DNA here is from genome assembly GCA_004000165.1 of Taphrina sp. SM11. Classification (NCBI taxonomy): domain Eukaryota; kingdom Fungi; phylum Ascomycota; class Taphrinomycetes; order Taphrinales; family Taphrinaceae; genus Taphrina; species Taphrina sp. SM11. Next base: position 94,824 of record RHDT01000108.1, on the reverse strand, counting down.
CATGGAGGTCAATACTTTGTATATTCATTCGTAGGCAGATTATCTAAATGCTGATATCTAACAGGGTGAATAATCCAAACAGAATTTCTGCATTTCAATGATTATTCTGACATTTTTGGATTTCGACAGAATTTGGTGACGCGAAAAAAGTGCACCAGTCATCATTCGAATGATTCCAAGGTGGTGAAGCAGAGCGTGCTATGGATGCTGCATTGCTGTGTTGGGAAGCGGTTGAGCAGGTGACTCTTCCCTTCGGGAAGCGTTTTGTGCGTGCTTTGGCGAGCTGATCAGATTCTGGGCACCGCCCGAAAATTTGGTTGCCAGCTCGGGCGTCTCTCTCGATAACACCAAAACAAGCTTCTTTGACTTTCTCCCCTTCTTGTGCATCTTCCAATACTTCGAAAGGATATCATGACGACGCCGTTCCAAGCCATCGACCAGAACGTCTCCGAGGTACAGCCTCTGCATCAAGACAAGAAACCACTTTCGAATCTGGAACACCAGCGCCAACTTCTGGCCAAGAAGATTGCTGAAAGTGATGGCAAGTTTGCCTCGCCGACAGACAGCATGATGAGTCCATGTACTGCAAAGCTGCAGGCAAACAAACAGCGACATTACACCAAGTAGGACTAGAGTGGCTCAGGATGTCATGGACGCGTGGCTAATCTGTCTTTAGAGCCAAACCACTGTCGTTGCAGGGCCGCTTCTCTCAGGTTGCCAAGCAATATGATTCAGCACCGGACAAGGAGAACAAGTAAAGGTGACAGTATTCTGGCGAATCTCAGTGGTAGTGAAGTTTCCTTTTTGATGGTTTTGGCGAAAATTGTAACAATGGTCATTTTAGCATACATGCAGTAATTATATGAATTGATAACCCCACCCTCTGTGTCCTCGATCTGTACATATCTCCTCTTTCCTGTCTATCGATAGTCCTCTTCCGACTTGTCTCATAACCGTCTGATGTTTAAGAAACAAGCAAATGTGAAGTCGACATCGTCCATCAGGAATTCGGAAAGGAAAAATTTGGTCACTCAGGTGAAGAATGCCTTTCCTCTGGCATTGCAGGACAAGTCGGCAGAGGAAGTCAAAGAACTCCTCGATCTGATACTTCCTGCTTCGGGCATCAATGCGACACCTTTCACCACCACGAAAGGGGTGAGGGGCGTCTTGTACTCCTTTCACAACTCGCCAATCTTTGTGCACTTCGAACAATATCTAGTCCCTACAATTCAGACGATATGGAAGTGTCCCGATCTGGTGACTACAGTTCTGACGGGCTCACAAGTACTGAAGAACCTCCAGGCCGGATCGGACTTGATGCTGAAGGGGATGTTTGAGTATTCATCTCAAGTGAAGGCTGGAGAAGTCGTCGGCATACGAATCACAGGTAAGCAGCATATCATTGCTGTGGGACTTGCTGCTCTCGACTTTTCAAGAGTCGACAGAGAAGAGGGCGGAAAGGGCATATTGCTAGTATCGTGTCTGGGGGACACAATCAGTCTATCGGAAGCCTATCCTGCAGAGACTCTGCTGGAGTCGACAGAACTTGACACCCTGCAGGATCTAACCCTTCAATCTTCCGATCGACAGACGCAGATCGAGACCGAGGCCGGCACACGAACTGAAGAGACGGAAGAAGCTGAAGGGCAACCTCCATTGCATATCAGTCTGATTGATGAAGCATTCTCACAGGCACTCTTATACGGACTATATCTGCTCACATCGACAAATTCGGAGTCGTCTCTTCAACTTCCAGTGAATGCCAGCACGATGATGGATACATATGTGCTGCCATTTCTGCCTAGCAGTCATCCCGACCTGACCATGAAGAAATCTTCCTGTAAGTTGATTGACCATCTTCGTCCTACTCTGGAGGCTGACATGAATATTCTAGGGAAGAAGGCCAACAAGTTTATCACTAAGCAGAAGATCCTGAAGTGCAAAGAGAGTAAAGGTCAAGTGACGGTGACGGCCATCGATTGGTCTCTTCCAGAATTACGATCTTTTGTGCCTTATCGTCTGCCAAGCTCGGACAATTCCAATGATAAGAAACCAGATAGGGAGACTATAGATGAAGGACATGCAGAAAGAAGAATGGATGTGGAAGATCTCTATCGTGTTCCGTCTGCTCTCTATCCTCTGTTTGTCAAGGAGATTGAAAAGGACTACCTGACGCAAGCTGATCTCCGGGAAGCACTATCAAAGTATTGCACAAAGGAAGATCTCGTGACGAGGAATCCAAAGATGATCAAGCTAGACCCACAACTCTTTCATCTCCTGGCACCAAAGACGAGCCAGCAGGAAGTCTCGCGAGAGGTCTTGCTACGTTATCTCGTGGCAAAGTGTACAAAGTATTACCGATTGAATTCGGAAAAGGTCAAGAAAGGATCTCCTCCAACCATTCAGATCATCATTGAGCAGCGAGCTGGTCGAAAGTCAGTCTCCCGCATCACCCAGCTCGACAAATACTTCTCCCCTGCAGAGTTGGACGACATTTGCGATGCATTGAAGAAGAGGTGTGCCGTGAGTGTCAGTATCGGCCCTGCCAAGATTGGAACTGGGGGTGAGGTGAGCGTACAGGGTAAAAAGGCATTGGACATTACGGATATCCTCATCCAGTGGGGCATCAAGAAGAATTGGCTCGTGGTGGAGGACAAGTCAAAGTAGAGAACGTCTCGCTATGAATCATATATATGTACAATGCTCAAAAATGGTGGAGACAATTGCAAATGCTGTCGTTCAGTCTGCCAGAACACAAGACAACCTTCCGGGAGGAAACCTTTGCTCTTCAAACATGACCGATCCATTCTCGCTGCTGTTTCTCTCCCTCGGGGACGTGTGTCATGCCTAGTCTCCTGATTCGCTTCTCGCCGGGTGGTCGAGGCAGCTGTGTTCCACGTTCAAAGACGACGCCGACGAATTGCCGTTTGGGCTGTGCCGGGTCCTTGTAGAATTTGACATAGCCAGGTTGCAGGGCAAAGATGGTGTGGTCTTTTCCCAAGCCAGTGTTGGGACCTGGATGCCAGACTGTCCCTCGTTGCCGAATGATGATGTTGCCAGTCTTGACCTTTTGGTCGCCGTAAATCTTGACACCGAGGCGACGACCGGCGGAATCTCGATTGTTCCTGGCCGACCCTCCGGCTCTCTTTGTGGCATGACGGACTGAACCTATCGCCGAGCTGGGCGTGAAGAGAGAGGTCGGCGTGCCTGCTGTCGAGAGCACGCTCGTGAAGAATGATCGCATGGAAAACATTTGTCGGCTTTTGACAGACTCTGTCGGGTCTTCCACTCTGATTTGCCCACTGAAGCTTGTACTCTATGCTGGGGCGAATAGGTAATGCTTCTGAATGGGGCCCGGACTCGTCTGATGCTCAATGCTAGTTGAAACTCCAATGGCAATGAGGAATAATCGAGTGTGGAACTGAAGCGCAGGATGGCCTGAAAATCGATACTGCCTACGGGAACGAGTATACGAGGGCGCTCTATTCGAGAGACTCACCACACCAAGCATCATGACGATTTCCTGATTGACTTGATCGATCGCAATTGACCGTGAAGACGAAAGACTCATTGCCCAGACTCATTGCAGCAGCACAATGAAGCCAGTAGTATCAGCCGGCTATGCGTACTTTTGCACGATTCTCTCCCTCTTTGCAATCTTCATGCTTGGCATCATAGCAATCTTGTTCAACATGGGCGCAGAGGCATTGGTGGGAGGACTCCCCGAGGATGTCAGTGGCAAGGACGCAGCAGGTACCTGTATCGCCACCATCATTGTTTACGTCGTCTTCTTCCTCTTCTGTGGCAGTCAGGTGAATTTTGAATTTTCCCTTGGAGTCCTGCAAGAGACTGACTGTCCATTCTAGGTTGTGCTGAGTCGTCGGGAAGCACAGATTCGTTTATAGCAATCCATGAACGTCGGTGAGCAAGGTCAAGAATTGCTCTCTTTCCGACGAATGTGATGCAGGACAATGTCGACTGGATGACGTCTCATGAGAAGACGTAGACAAGAGACAAACAAGACGACCGATCCCAGTCCTTTTTCAAAGTGTGTAGGGACAGACAGTCTACTGTTTGGCTTCCTTGCTCCAACTCGTCTGGTCGCGGCATTCATCTGAATGTCAGTAGGAAGGTCAACCACGCTTGAGGAGCATGTTTCAGCAGGGTAGCAAGAATGTTGATGTCTATCAAGTGGGAATGAGCTTGGACAACATATGTTGGGAGCAAGCAATGCAATGTATAGTTTTTATCATCAAATCGTGCTTCATCTCGTAGGTCTTTCTTCGACTCTGATTTCTTACATGCCACACACTGCTGTCAGTTTGAATCTAGCAGCAATTCATCCACCTCCTTCTCCACGAGTCGTAATTCTTCACTACGAGGTTCATATGTCAGTCCATTCATCAGGACTTCCTTTGCCTCCCTCAACTTGCCTAGTTTGATACAGGCCTTGGCCTTTCGGAAGTACCCCTTTGTCCATGCCTTTTTCAATTCGATGCAGGCGTGGGCATCTGCATAGGCTTCCGCATAGAGTTCCGCGCCCAGAAACGCAGCTGAGCGATTCGACAACAAGACTGACATTTCGTCACTCGCCATGGCCGCGGGCTCCCATGGCGGTCGGGAGGCTGCCATGTCCAGGGCCATTGAGTAGAGCTTCAGTGCGTCTCCCCATCTGCCGGCCTTGAAGGCATCGTTTCCCTGTTTCTTGCTGATGTCAATCTGCTTACTCCGATTCGGATTCACCGACTGAGGTGGTGGAGGCGGCACTTCCAGCGCAAAACCAGATTGCTTGAAGCCCGTCGTCAGGGCATTGATTTGATGGATATATGCTGCAATGTTGGGATCCGTACTCGTCAGTGTCTGGACCTTTGTCTCCCCGACCTCCTTCTCCGCCAAGGACAAGTTTAACAGATTGAACGTATCCGCCATGACCCCTTTCACGCTTCCTCTCTGAATCTAGGCAGACTTCAAATGTCTTCCTGGTGTTTGTGAACAATTATGTGTAGCGCCGTGCGCGTGGATGACAATGTTGCCAGAATTTGTTTCAGGGGCGCGGCGCGCGTAATGACACAATTTCCACATGGAGAGACAATCTTCAAAGACAAAAGGCTACGCACTTCAAGCATTAAGAACATGGTTAGAGCATCTCTTATATTACATGATACTTGATTCGAAATCCTCAGATCTTGCCAGTCGCCATGATAAAAACAAGAAAGCAATTTATGTAAGAACGGTGGAAAACATCGACGGCCAGGACTCATCTCAAGGTGAAGTACTTGAGCGGCGAACATCTGGCCAAAGTGCACGCACGGCACGAATCTCGTGCTTAGCAGCGTCGATCGAGGCATGAAAGCCTTGTGTCAGCTAGCGATGTGGTTGAGCCTGCTGTGCGCAGTCTAATTGTGAAGAATCACCATTATGACCTTTTTCAATGGAATATGTCAAGTCTTTTTACTGAATTTGGATCCACGTCGGTCTTTGATGCCCTTGTAGAACGCACGGCCTCCCGAGCGTTTCTTTGCGTCAATCTCGGCTGTCTTGCGTTTGAAGTACTCTCGACGTGTCATATCACTGAGAAGTTCGTCAACGATTGTTTCTCTCTGATCCTTGCGACGGATCTTGTGAGCAGCAGATTCAGTGTTTCCACTAATGAGCGTACCGACCTCGAATGTCTTTGGTAAATTGTTAGTCTTAGTATTCTCTTTTCTGTAGTGCCGTTTAGGGTCCAAGACGGAGCGCATCTTCAGGATCTGCAGATCTCGTTTCAAGCTCTCAGTCATTTCCGGAGTCTTCAGTTCGAACCAGTCCGTGCCCTTTTCCTTGGCCTTAGCAGGTCAGCTATGCAAACGAGAGAGACAAATTTGACAAAGTCCGAGACATAATCAGTGTAACTATGACATAATAAAATTGTCAGTGCAAGATGGAGTCAAGACGACTCCGTGGAACTTGCTACACTTTGAATTTTGTCATCATCTAGTCTCAGGACTTCGTCAAATAGTGTCGATGGAATATGACTTACCTTTTCAGTGTGCTGTGCAAGTGCTTGCTTCGCTGTCTGTGCTATCAAGACATCAGGATTGAGCTTGGCAACACCTCCCTGAGTATCGATCAAAGCCTTTGTGCCATTGGACTGAATTGCTGTCTTGCGGACAGGTTTTGACCTTGACAGAGACTTTGTAGCCGCATCTAGAAGATCATCTACATCCATGTCTTCATCAGAGTCTTTCGTCTCTAGAGCAGAGCTGGCTGGCTCCCGTTCCAAGACAGCTGTGGAACTATTGTGAGTCGCATCTTGACTGAGTTTCAGTGCATGTACAGGCCCAGTCTTCCTCTTGCCCAGCACTGTTGCAGACATACTCACCCCAAGATCGAAGCATGACTCTAGCAGAAGAGAAATTGTGAGTGAAACGTGAGAAATTCAAGTCGTACCTGAGCCCATCGCAATACGACAGGATTGAGACCAGATGGCATGCACGTGTAGTCAGTAATTACGGGGAAGCTGAATGGAGAGCAGAGGAGATTCCTCGACAGAAGATCATGTAGTTGTTGTGCCTACCCAGATATCTGAGACAATGGAGATGCAGGCGTTCAGTTTGATTGATGAAGAGAGTGGTTCGAAAGCTAGAATAAGTCTCTTCGGGGCAACCATCATCAGTTGGGTTGTACAAGGGCAAGAGAAGTTGTTCTTATCGGAGAAGGCCGTGTTAGATGGCTCCAAAGCAATCCGTGGTGGCATTCCACCTGTCTTCCCAGTATTTGGCAAGGCGACATCGGGCCCTTGTGCAGAATTACCGCAGCACGGATTCGCACGAAACAATCTATGGACAATCAAGCACAAGGCAACGAATCAAGTTGTACTTTCCCTGACCCCCAATGACATCTCAGAAGCTGCCAAAAAGGCATGGCCGTTCGATTTTGAGCTGGAATACAAGGTGCAACTCGCGGGCCCAGTCTTGAGCACGGACATGATGATCTTAAACAAGGACAAGAAGGATTTTGACTTTCAGACACTACTGCATACATACTTTCGAGTGCATGACATTGCAAATGTGCATGTTGAAGGATTAAGCGACATTGTCTATAAGGACAAGATTTCCTCTTCAGAGATAAAGGAAGAGGCATCAGCTGTGAAGTGCACTGCTGAGACTGACAGAGTATATCCGAATGTCAACAAGACTGTCAAGATCTTCGAAAACGAAAAGGTCGCCATCGAAATTCAACGGAAGAATTTGGACGATGTGGTACTGTGGAATCCTTGGACAGGCTGTTCCAAGATGGCGGACTTTGGTCCCGATGATGGGTACAAGCAGATGGTTTGTGTTGAAGCAGGTGCTGTAAGTACGTGGCACACGTTGTCCGCCGGCCAGACTTATTTGGCTCATCAGACCATCACTGCCAGATTGTGAAAACGTTCAGTGCTGTGTTCGGTTCAGCTGAACCATTCTATCCTCAAAAGCCACGAAGAAGCACAGAATCGTGTCTGACCCTATATGTAACCTTCCTGCTCCATTTAGGCTGCATGATTTATGAACTCAAATCATCCTAGCCGTATGCCTATAAGGTCCGCTTGATGTGTCATAGGTGCGCGCATGCGTGTCAATCGATGATTCACTACATCTTGATAAGTGATCAGCCATAAAAGACCTTTGTGTGGCATCCGGAGAATCCCGTCCTGACTTTCGGCTGCAACGATAACCATATAAGAGGAAGTGACATATAATAGCACAGCTTTAGAACATTTCAATCTAAGCCGAATGCCACATTGATGTTCTGACGCAAGATCCTGACTAGCAGTATGGATTGGAAAGTGCTGTCTGTCGACATTGATCACTATACTTCTTTAAAGTAATCTGAACATAAGTGCAGATGCAGGCATGCAGATTCTTTTGAGGATGACGGCTAGACTCGACCAGATATCTGTGCTACAACCATGTGGAATTTTACAGATATTAGTTGGGTGTGACCAGCTTTTGCAGATCATGCACGGCTGATGTAGGCATCCAGGTGGACCAGGTTCCTGAATTGCCTGAGTTGGTTTCAATGGATACATGGAAGATCACCTGCTCCGTCTTTCTATGAAGACAGTCTTACCAACCTTGACTTTTCTTGCATGTTTCATGATCAAACTCTGGGCTGCTTTTTTACCCCCATCGAGATCTTCTAGGAAGGTTACTAGCTCTAACTCAGTCCATCGATCCCTGATCCCCAGCAGTGCTGTTATTCGTGCCTTTCCATTACTCGGCAATTTTGAAGCATCAAAGTACTGAATCTGTGTTACGATCGGATGAATGTAGTTACCAGATAATAGGGTCACATCCGTGCAGTGCTGTCGAAACTGAATTGGAGTCGAATCTTTCCACTTGGTAAGGAAAGTATCAATCGAGAGTGGACTTTGAGCCTCCAAAATCAGGGTACAGAGGCCAACATGTCGAACGATTGTCGTGACGCAAAGCGACATATGTTCAAGTCTTTCACTTGTAACAGTTGTAATAGATTCTTCTGTATATGCGAGCTGATCTTTCGAGAATCTTCTTAATAAGAAGAACAGCACATCAGAGTCCTCCTCATCTTCAGCTACAGCATCTAAAAACTGCTTTGCTCCGATATCTGTCAGACTGATTCCTGCAACCAACAAAGAGTCAACAATGAGGTGCAACATCCTTAGAACATATGCAGGCTCTAATCGGACAAATCCTCCAGACAATTCGACGCAAAATCCATCCCACAGACTTGACAAGATTTCACCTTCTGAAGCTGGTATACTTGGAAACAATGTCTCGCGCGCAAGCCCGTGGACAGCTGATTCTCCATCATAGAGTGGCACCTGATCTATCTGAATCTTCGGTGTCTTGGCACGTATGGACTCCAACCAGCTGGACGCCTCTCCTTGAACCACCAGATCCATGGGGACGAGCTTTTCATCATCCAATCTGTTCTCCATCTCATCTTTTGGTGTAGCTTCACCGATAAACACGAGAGAATTCGATTGCTGAACATCCTTCAAGTGGTATGTGGCATTCTTGGTGCAGAGCACAGTAGTTGCGGATGAAGCTGATTTGATATAGAGCTTTTCATCAAGCAATTCTGGGCTCAATTGTAGCAAGAGAAATTGCTCTGGCTCAGGAGAAGTAGAGAAATAGACATTTGAGGTCTGCATGTTTTTCATGTATATCTCGCTAAATAAGCAAAAGCAATTCCTCTCTTATGCATTTTATGCTTTTCCAACGAAGCATATGGAAAGTGCCATGTTTCTGCAGCCTTACGAGGTACCTTGCATGAAACAGAGCAGAGAACTAGAGGTCTCAGCGGGGTGTAGAATGGTAGTCTGAACGAGCTTCTTTGGCTGAGCTTGGGCGTCGGCCAATTCTGCTCGGGTCCTGCTGATCAAGCACGCCCGAGTGCCAATCGAATGTTCAGCAGCTCATGCTTTGGGATGCGGACCTCCCGTGCCCCAGTCCTGTCGTGCATCTGAATCATGATCAAATGATCATCGGATTGCCTCACCTAGTCCGTTCCCGTATATATCCTCATTCATCCCTCGTTACTTTCGAAAGGTGTGTCGCGTCAGCTTCTGTCCTTGTCGCTCTCTAGGTTCGCTGTGCGGTTGGGAGTCGTGCGGGTATGTCACAGCTCGTCATAGCTTCCGAGGGGCATCGCCACCAGGCATTCTGTCCACAGCGTGAAGGTTTCGGACCGATATCTCATCTGAGATACGACTTCACTCCATGTTTCGACTCTGCTCTGTCGGATGTTCCTTCGTTATTCATACTTCTCTTTGGAAGCTTTGCGATCTATAAACTCCTCAAGGTCAAAGACCTTGGTACACAGAAGAATTGGCATTTCTGGACAAAGTTGACAGCTGTTCTGGGAATTTTTATATCGAATGTCGTGCTCGCTGTTGTGCAGGCTAATCTCAGTTACCGACCTGCTCAAGATGTCAGAGTCTGGTCGTACATCTCCACTGCCATTGCGACTTTCTTTGCCGGTGCAATCCATTGGCTGGAGCAGGGACGGAGCAGAGTCTCGGCTGGTGTACTAATATTGTTCTGGCTGCTAAAAGTTCTTGTCGATGCCCTCAAGCTTAGATCATTAGTCTATCGAGGTTTTCCAATGACTTCTCATCGCGATGAATCATTTCTCTTTGCACCTTTCCTGGTAAATTTCATCCTCACAACTGCGGTCTGGATTTTACAATCCTTTATTGCAAAGGCAAACAGCACGTACGTTGCTTTACATGACGAGGACTACGAAACGAAATGTCCTGTGGAGGAAGCCAACATTCTATCGAAAATTACTTTCCAGTGGCTAACACCGATCATGCGCGAGGGATATAATCACTACTTGACCGAGGATGACTTGACTGACTTGCGTCATTCGGACAAATGTAAGACTGTATCGGAGAATTTCGAAGAATTGTGGCAAGTCAGAGAGAAGAAATCTGTACTTGGACTGTGGATCACTTTGGGGCGCCTGGAGGGTTTAACATATCTCGCTGCGGCATTCTGCAAAGCTGTACAGGATCTTCTAGCCTTCGTACAGCCACAATTACTTAGGATGCTCATTGCCTTTGTGAATTCGTATGATACCGATACGCCCGAGCCGAAGATCAAAGGATTTGCGATTGCTGTCAGTATGTTCCTCGTCTCCCTGTTTCAATCAGCCTTCCTACATCAGTATTTCCAGCGAGCATTCGAAGTAGGCATGAGGATACGATCGGCATTGACATCAACAATTTACAAGAAATCACTCGTGCTCAGTAGCGAAGGTCGTTCTCAGAAGAGTACCGGCGATATCGTCAATCTTATGTCTGTCGACACGCAGAGGGTCAGTGACCTTACCCAGTACGGGCAAATAGTGTGGTCGGCTCCATTCCAGATCATTCTTTGTCTCGCATCCTTGTATCAACTGGTCGGCTTGTCCATGATAGCCGGTATCGTCATTATGGTCGTGATGATCCCACTCAATGCTTTCATTTCACGTATCATGAAGAACAACCAGAAAATACAGATGAAGAACAAAGATGCACGTACAAGACTTATGACAGAGATCTTGAGTAACATTAAGACAATTAAGTTGTATGCATGGGAGCCTGCATTTATCAAGAAGCTCTTTCATGTTAGAAACGATAGAGAACTGAAGATGTTGAAGAAGATTGGTGTGCTCAATGCTATATCGAACTTCACCTGGACCACGGCACCCACATTGGTCTCCTGTACAACTTTCGCCGTCTACACTCTTGTGGAGAAGAAGCCTCTGACTACCGACATAGTGTTTCCAGCTTTGACATTGTTCAATTTGCTGGCATTTCCACTGGCAGTTTTGCCACAGGTTGTGACGTCTATCGTAGAGAGTATGGTGGCCGTAGAGCGCCTCGTAAATTTCCTGTCTGCAGGAGAATTACAGCCTGAAGCAGTCGCTCGCGAGAATGCCATTAAGCGGACAGGTCAAGAAACTGTTCGCATAGAAAATGGAACTTTCAGCTGGGGCACGACAAGTGAACCAGTCCTAAAGAATCTGAACTACACCGCACACAAAGGCGAGCTCTCTTGTATAGTGGGCGCAGTGGGAGCTGGGAAGTCATCCTTTTTGCAGGCCTGTCTTGGTGAGCTCAACAAGATTGATGGCTCAGTAACCACACGTGGTAAGGTTGCATATGTTGCACAAGCTCCGTGGATTATGAATGCAGACGTGCGTACAAACATTGTCTTTGGTCACAAATTCGACGCCCAATTTTACCAACGCACAATCGAAGCCTGTGCACTCATCGATGATTTCAAGTCGTTGCCTGATGGGGATGATACTGAAGTTGGTGAGAAGGGCATATCGCTATCAGGCGGACAAAAAGCTCGAATCGCGCTTGCACGCGCTGTGTATTCGCGAGCTGATATCCTGTTCTTGGACGACCCGCTCAGCGCAGTCGATCAACATGTTGGAAAGCATTTGGTTGAGAATGTCCTTGGACCTCAAGGACTCTTGCGCTCCAAGACTCGAGTCTTGGCGACGAATTACGTGCCAGTCTTGAGCCAGGCAGATAATATTCTTCTGCTCGAACAGCAAGCAGTTCGCGAGAGCGGCACTTATGAGGATGTTATGTCAGGAGAATCAACAGCACTATCGCGCTTGATTACAGAATTTGGCAAGAAGGTGCAAGACAAAGAGGAGGAGTCCAGTGGGGACGAACAAACTATGGTGCAGAGTTCTTCTGATTCTTCTGGAGAAGAGGCTGTGGTGGCTAAGCGACGCAGAGAGAGTGTTAACACGTTACGGCGTGCCAGTGAGGCTTCCTTCAAGAAGCCCCATGGCAAAATTCTCGATGAGGAACGACCTGATACAAAGATAACAGGTGTCACTGCCGAATTTGCCGAGCAAGGCAATGTCAAGTGGTTGGTATACAAAGAGTACATCAAGTCGTGCTCCGTCACGGGTGTGTTCTTCTTGTTGCTCTTCATCTTCGCTGCTCAAGGCGCACAGGTCGCGTCGAGCGTCTGGTTGAAAAACATCTCTTCAAAGTACGACGGTGGCGGCCATGTCAATGCTGGTCTTCTGCTCGGAGTTTATGCCCTGCTAGGTATTGGAGCTTCTGCCTTGACAATGTGCTACACGCTCATTCTATGGATCTTCTGCTCCATCCGTTCCTCCAGACTGCTTCACGAGAACATGGCTAGTGCCGTATTCAGAGCACCGATGACTTTCTTCGAAACTACACCGATGGGTCGCATTTTGAACAGATTTTCGAACGACGTGTACAAGATCGACGAAGTTCTCCCAAGGACGTTCTCCATGTTTTTCCGAAACGCAGTTCAGGTATGTTTTGTACTCGCTGTTATCTGCGCAAGTACGCCGGTCTTCACCTTCCTTATTATTCCTCTGATAGTCGTTTACTACGCCATCCAGAGGTATTATCTTAAAACGTCTAGAGAGCTAAAGAGACTGGACTCGACGACCAGAAGTCCGATCTATGCTCATTTCCAGGAATCACTTGGAGGTATATCTACCATTCGCGCTTATGGCCAGGAAGATCGTTTCGCCCGTGAGAATGAATGGCGCATGGATATGAACCAGAAAGCATGGTTCTTGTATATCTCCACAAACCGATGGCTTGCTGTCAGACTCGAGTTCATTGGCTCCATCATCATTCTCGCAGCTGCCATCCTTGCTGTCGTCACAGTCTATACAACAGGTATAAGCGCTGGCCTAGTTGGACTTTCGATGTCATATGCACTCCAAACTACACAATCGCTCAATTGGATTGTTCGACAAACTGTCGAGGTTGAAACTAACATTGTCTCTGCAGAACGTGCTATCGAGTATGCTAAACTGCCTGGAGAGGCACCTGAGATTACCTCTTTCCGCCCACCAGCCTCGTGGCCAACTTCAGGAACTGTCGAGTTCAAGAACTACTCTACACGTTATCGTGAGGGTTTACCTCTTATTCTCAACAAGATCAATTTTGTCATAAAAGCACATGAGAAAATTGGAATTGTTGGTCGAACGGGTGCTGGAAAGAGTTCTCTGACACTTGCACTTTTCAGAGTCATTGAAGCAGTTGAAGGGCACATCGCCATCGATGGCATCGACACCTCGAAGATGGGACTCCGAGATTTGCGTTCGAGGCTCTCCATCATACCGCAAGATTCTCAAGCATTCGAAGGCTCGCTGCGGGACAATCTTGATCCAGCTGGCGAGTACGACGATACGGATATGTACGCTGCTCTCCGACGAGTTCAACTCATTCGGACGGAGCCTGAGCAAGCCGGCGATGCTGAAAGCTTGGAACGCAATATCTTCATGAACCTGGATTCTGCTGTAGGTGAAGCTGGTTCAAACATGTCTTCCGGCCAAAAACAGCTCTTGACACTCGCACGAGGTCTCTTACGTCGCTCGTCAGTCGTGATCTTGGATGAGGCTACAAGCTCAATCGATAGTTATACTGACAGGATGATCCAGGAAGTGATTAGGACCGAATTTGCAAACTGCACGGTTCTGACCATTGCGCATAGATTGCAAACAATCATGGATTATGACAGAATTCTCGTCCTCGGAGACGGCAAGGTACTCGAGCTCGATACTCCCGATAATCTTCTCAAGAATGAGAAGAGCGAGTTTAGCAAACTCGTTAATGCTTCGAATACTTGATCCAACCTGGACAAGCCCCTCGAGATATGTATGTAAAGATGTAGCAGCCAAATAGAAAATATCTTCTGTGAGACTCTGTAGCAGACGCTTCTAAGCCTGGGCTCCATATGAACCTATGCGATGGTATCCTGCTATGCTTCATTAATGAATCCTTGGCTGGAACTTTTTGGCGATGCAGGAAGGCTCGGCTGCTGATCGTTCTGGTGGCGTCAGAGGTCTTTGGTGCGACATTGAATTGATTGCAACCTATGACCCTCCATTGACCATCTTCACAACATCCATCATCTGTTTGGAGATAAGACGGGCATATCTCAAGAGATTGAACGAGCGAGCATACTTTCAAGAAGCATACGACTGCCCTTTTTCCTTGCAGGGCAAGCTTCGATTGATCCTTTCGATTCAGGCGTGACCCTGCTTTTGTCCCTGAATCTATATAGCAAAGAACTGATTCCATTGTCCTCAGATGGCGTCCCGGGTCAGAAGAATCGCCAAGGAAATTGAGGATTGTCAAAAGGTGGATTCCTCGAACTTGACAGTGTCCACGATTGGCGATGATCTATCCCACTTGAAAGGTTCATTTCAGGGTCCGACAGAGACTCCATACGAGGGCGGTATTTTCACCGTTGACATTCAGATACCGAACGACTATCCGTTCCGTCCGCCAAAGATGAAGTTTGACACGAAGATTTACCACCCAAACATTAGTTCGCAGACTGGTGCAATTTGCCTCGATATCCTGAAAGAGCAATGGAGTCCGGTGCTGACGATCAAGAGTGCATTGGTCTCTTTACAAAGCATGTTGAATGATCCACAGCCAAATGATCCACAAGATGCAGAGGTCGCTAGTCATTATCTGAAGGATAGAGAGTCCTTCAACAAGACTGCCCGATACTGGACACAGCAATATGCTTCTGGCGCCGTTGCTTCTGGAGCTGGCGGTGCTGTTGAGCAGGATCCAATTGAGATGTACGGATTCGAGCGAAACTTTGTCAAACAGTTTACGGAGATGGGATTCGAGTTGAATCGAGTGATTGAGGTGCTCAGACGACTGCAGGTCAAGAAGCAGGCAGATTGTGACAAGCTATCCGGTGGCCTGAATCACATTGTGGAGGAAATCATGAAGTGAGTGGACGAATTCATTGCTTGAGGAGATTGGATGGAAGATTGTACAGTAGATTGCTAAGATCAGGACTCCAAAGTGTATAACAAGTCGAGCCATGAACGGAATCCGTGCAGCTGAGCTTGAAATTTATTTGTATGCAATTCTGCCTAACGCTAGCTTATGCTTTTCATGAAAGTGACCAAGAATGACGCTGTATGAAAGGTGGAAGGAAATATTATGAGGACGAGAAAAGTGGGTGGTGCAGTTGTCATTCGACTGCCATGACACCCTTCTTGTGTCTCTGGTAAGGTTTGAGTCTCCATTCAACATCGGCGTCTGTCATTTCGATCGTGCCGAGCTTGATTTCGTAGAGTCGGAGGTCGAATCTGGGTCCGACCTCTGCCAGTTCGACTTCTTTGCCACCAGTCCTGACAAAGACGTGATTTCTGAAGGAGATGTAGTCCTCCGAATTGCTGAAGGTGATCACTCTCGGACTCGTGATCGGGGGTGAGGGTGGGAAGAGAGCTTTGAGGACGTTGGCGGTTCGGTTGCCTAATTTCGAATTCAGGTTTTCGAGAATCAGGTTCGGGTAGGCTTCAGAGACGTTTCCGAGGTTCGGAATGTCGTGTCTCAGGGTGACGTTGTGGAGGGTGAAGGAGACGGTGGGACCATAAGGGAAATGAGAGATGACGAGGGCGTCTGGTTTTCCCCTCGTCTCGTGCAGTAGGATGAGGTCGGAGACTTCGGAGGAGCGACAGGCACCGGCAATATCGCCAATGATGTGGTTACCTCGATTGATCCGCTGGCTGTTGGGAATCAAGAGTCGAAACTCCTTTGCGAATTGGGAGAGCTTTGTGCTCGGGTCACGACTCGTCGTGATGAGCACTTTCGGATCCCGTTCCCCAAGCGTCCGATACTCATCATCCATGTCCCCGAGCTCGGCCGATTCGTCAAACTTCAAGTCGGTCCTCAGCTTTTCATCGTCCCGTATGTCTCTCTGCAGATTCTGCGAATCATGCTCGATCGCCCTTTTCAAGGCGGACCGTCTCTCGTGCAACTGCGCTTCCTGCACCTGTTGCATGCGGGCATGCAAGTACTGCCGCCTCTCTCTCGCAGTCTTTCGCAGCATCTTGCTATCTGTCGTCTGCAAGCGTGCTCAGAAGACCACTCCAACCACAGATAATAGCTCTCTACAGCACATGGAGAAATGACGAAGACGAGTAAACTTTTCCATCGGACATTTCCGAAACACACGAGCCGATCGATCGGCCTGTCGTATTTCTCGAATGGGCGATGGATGGTTCACGTGTCGAGTCGCTGCGGCGCTCCCCCCGTTTCATGTCAAACTCCGAGTTTGTCGCCCAATTCCAGCCACAGCTGACCTATGCCGTTCTCCATGGCTCACTCTCAGATGGACAATGCCATTGAGGATGTCTTGTGGCAGCGACCTGTCTGGGGGTTCCGACGGCAAGAGAGATCTTTGCCATCCCCGGAGAATGGTCGAATGCATAGACAGACGCACGTTGATATATCGAGATGTTGCCCATCGTCATACATTTTCCTCGTCATGAAACATCTGTTGTAAGGTCGCCCCGAGGTTTGAGCTCTTTGCAGAACTCGTTCCACACCAATCATGGATCGCAAACAGTGAAACGGATTGTTTGACGTGGTAGCAACCATGCCTACACCAGTCGGTTGCGGGAAAAACGCCTGACGGAGTGTCCGTGCCTACACGGAAATGTTTCCTCAAATGGAATATTTCCTTTCGTGTGTCGCTTTGGTCTATGTCCGAGCTGAGTTTCAGCGCCACAGCAAGCTCATCTTGGGTCGGCATTGGGTGTATATGTTCAATATCCTCATTCCTTCGATAGATATGATCTGGTGAGTTCTGGAAGGATGGTCGAGTAAATTAAAGTTGTCAAGAGCAAGCGACCCGCTGCCGGTCTTGATCACTGGTCAGTATTGGGATGAATATGACATATGCATAGTGCTTGACAGCAGAACACTTCGTCCTGACAGTGAAGGCATGTGGGGCCACGGGAAAAGAACTGCGGACTGGGCTGCTTTGAGACACTCTGGCGTCTCTGTTTCGAGCTAAGGACAAGCCAAACTGGCCCACTTGAGCAATCAGGCCGTGGTACGATTGGAGGTTTGACATCCAGTGTCTGGGCTTAACGTAGTTCTCCCCTCAAGCTTCAGCTCTGTGGCGATACTTCAGGCTAATCAGCCAACCAAATCCGCGGGAGATGGCATCGTACCTTTTTCCTGAAGGACTTGTGATGAATCTCGGAGCTTTCATGTCATAGTGGACCATCGACTGGGCAGATATGGCCTATATGATCATTTCGTTTTGTAGCCTGAGACTCGTAGGTCGAGAGGATATCTTATCTGGAGATTGAATCTATGCAGCCGTCTCGAGCTCCACAGGCACAGCCTCATTGGTATGGAGAAGACAAGGTGAGACATCATGGCGGGACTCGTTCTACACTCTGGTCGGACCGAAGGGAGGCGCATTCAATACTATGACGGGTCAGAGGTCGCCTCATAGAATACATCTACAACTCGTCTTGTTGGTAGAGCAGAATACATCAACTGAAGTAGAATTCAACTGTCGCATGAACCACTGACGGAAAAGGAGAGGTATATGAGTGACACAGAGGAGCGCACCCTTTTCTTGATCGTATGCATCATCAGCATAAGCGTCATTGCGGTCTATATACGAGAACGACTGCCCGTGAGTAGGTTGCAGCTCGGTGCCATGACGCTATGCGACCATTGTATGTCCCGACAATCACAACTAGAAAGAGTACAATTGCTGACAGACAAGTTCTCTGCATCCATCATATGCTGCTCTGGCTCTTTCTTCTCATCTGTAGCACGCTGCTTCTCACTGCCGGACAGAAACAATCGGAGAAGTCTTGCGGACCGCTCATGTATGTCTGCCTCGCAAAGTTCAGTCTTCTGACAGGCACACTCGTCTCCATCTTGATCGAAAAGGTCAGGAGTATCAACACCAACTCAACGGCGCGTTGGAGAGATGTCGAGCACCTGGCACATTGTCTCGTCATTGGCCTCGGATTCTTTTGTCTAGTTTGCTGGCTCTTTGCAGAAAGTCGGGCATCAATCATGAATGGGCAATGCATGATTCATATGCCGCTCAGAGCAACCTGGACAGGCCTAATCTATCTCTTCTTCACGGCAACGTATCTCACTACCAGGTTCTGCCTCCCACTCTACCGAACTCGTGATCCAATCTTACGAAACCTGGCAATTCGCTCGGCTCTGGGAACCATGCTCACTTGCCTCTTGTCTATGGGAAACGCTGCCTTGGCTATTGCCATGAATGGTCACCAACGCTTATTCTGGTGTATGATCTATTGTCTGGCAGAGCTGACATTGAGCGCCACATTCTTGCAATATCTACTCTTGTGGTCACCCAACTACAAGAAATTGCATCAAGTCGATCGAGTACGTTCGAGGTCTTTGAGTGGCGAGACTGAATGCTCTCCTCCGGAGCCCAAGTGTCCTAAATGTCGTGCAAGGACTCTACTCATGCACGCCCCGTCCTACCACTCTCGCGTGCAGGAGCCCGAGATGAAGCCAAGGACTCATGAATTCTACCTAAATACGCGCACGCCAAACAAAGACTTGAAGTTCGGACCTATCGCTACAGCTGAAGAGTTGGAAGAACATTTCAGACGAACGAGCGATACTAAATCTTTCTTACAGCACGGTGTACCTGATCTTCGGCCGCCCCTTCGAAGTTTCGATTCCCTCGAGGAAGAGCCAAGTGTCGTTCAGGTAGAAAACAGGAAGGAACCATATGAGGTGTCTTCTCATGGACGTACTGGATCAAGCATTGGCCCACTCGAAACGAGTTTCAACCCTCTCTTTACGCCACCAGTATATGATCATCGTCAGAGTCTGAGTATGACACAATCCATTCCATTTGATCTGGAAGCGGCACGCGCCATGCTCTTCTCATGCGATGACGACGATGATGACAATTTTGAGGAAGGAACGGACACTGACGAGGGCGGAGGTGCGACTTCAGCCATCGACAGCACGACAGATGTCAGTACGAGAGTCGTAGAGAAGGGAGAAGCAGAGATTGATTCTCCAATCCTGCCAATCTCACTCTTGCGGGATGACTCTGGCGTGCTCGGCGAGGACGGAAAGCATGACTTGAGATGAATA
The DNA here is from genome assembly GCA_004000165.1 of Taphrina sp. SM11. NCBI lineage: Eukaryota > Fungi > Ascomycota > Taphrinomycetes > Taphrinales > Taphrinaceae > Taphrina > Taphrina sp. SM11. The sequence continues at coordinate 75,389 of RHDT01000108.1, read as the reverse complement.
ATAAAAAATCGAGTGTAGACCTAATAGCATATACTGTATAAATGACAAGGCATGATGGCATCTTTCACCATGCAGAATGCTCGCATGGATGAATGGGAAATTCTCTTGAGGATGGAGGGTCATTCGTGTCATTTTACCCCAGATTACCTCGCCTCTTTTCGACAAGCCCGTGTTCTCCCCCCTTCCCCCCTCGCTAATCCTTTCTGCCACCATCCATCCGGATGACTCCCCGGACTCCTCAATCCGCAGCTCATCCGCAAGAGCGCTTGATGACATGAGCATCTTTCTCCACTCGAGCAGTAATCATACATTTCCTGCGCGCGAGTCAAGAGAGATTTTCCTGATTGACGGCTCGCCTGTCATCACTTAGAGGTGATCTCTTTCTCTCCTGTAGAGGTGTGCATATCCGGGGGGGCCTGACTGGCATCTTGACAAAGGACCATCGATACGCAAGTTTTTCCACATTACGGGGAGTGCTCAACAAAAAGGATCTCTCTCATCTCGAGGGAGGCAGGAGCGACTCTGTATTCTCTCTTCGACAAGGAATGGCGTCTTCTTATAATGAATTCGTCTTGGGAACATTTCAGGACCCCTTGATCAAAAACTACAGCCTGATATTACTGGGCCGCCAGCGTCACTTGAAGATCCAGCTCTTGTACAATCGGGTGACTGGGCACTGCTACTCGACCAAGAAACTCAACAACCTGCAGGACATCTTGAGGCGTCGGTTCGGGGAGGACGCGATTGGCGTCTTGGCAGCCGGCGAAGTCTGGTATGACGAGGAAGAGCTGATGCGGTCCGGACTGGTGGTGGATCAGGGCCGGTACCATGTCCTCTACGACGACGACACGCCATCCTATTCAGAAGCCACGCAGCAGCCCCCGGTGCACCATCTACCCTGTCACCTACCCACCTTTCAACAACTCGAATCCAACACTGTGCCTTCCACCACCCACGACGACGACCTCGCCTCCTTCGACCAGCATGGCGAGCATGTCGCTGGAGGCGGCAATGCCGGACCAAGAGTCCATCGTCTCCACGGCTTCACCTACTACTCCCACATTCCCGATTTCTCGAGATCCGTCCTCCTGCGGCTCTCTGACGGCACCCACCGTCCCTTCCACTTCCACAACAAGGACGTCCGCTGGCTCGACCAACTCATCCACTTTCTCTCCTTCGAGGGCGGCGACCGCTGGATCGGCGTGAAGCTCGACGACGGACAGGAGTTTCTCGACGATTCCTTCATGTTTCATGCGCGGGTCAGGGAGGGAGCCGTGGTCCAGGTCACGTACCGGCAGCCGCCTGCCATCAAGCTCATGACCAGGAGGCTCGAGAAGAAGAGGCAGGTGGTCTATGCCACCATCAAGCCGGAGATCTAGTGCCTTCTTTGCAAACATGTCAGACGACGATTCAGAGGAGAGATTCAGATGAAATCTCCCTAACATCCTGAGTAGATGAGAGAACCATGTTTGAGACAGATTTTACATTATTCATATTACTTCTAGTAGTGGTCATATAAAAGTCATGCCAAAACGCCATAGCCTACATACAGACCTCATATGAAATAGACAAGAGATGCTCATAGGTAAAAACCGGTCGAGAAGGGCCCATGGAGAGAGAGAGAGATGATTGCAAGGGGTTCGTCTTTTATTCATACGAATCGTGCATGTTATCGTCATCCTGTGTCGGCCCTGGGCCACCCGTCCTGGGACTGTGAAGGTAATCAGAAAAGCTGACGGCCGCTGGCGCTCGCGGGGCAGAGAAGTTGGGATCGGGTCGAATGGGAGTGGGCAGGAAAGGACTGGATCGCTGTTCTTGATTGTTGTGACTTGTCTGGCGAGCAGGCGTGCCAAGACTCGGAACCTGATTGTAGAACGTCGCCTGTTGGCCAGAGGGGTGATGTGGTTGTGGTTGACCGAGCGGATGCTCGATCGAGGGTTGTTGAAAGACACCAATCGAGGGAGAAGTTGGCCAAGCATGATCGAGTGTCTGCGGCCAGACGGGTACCCCAAATGCGTCCTGCATATGCCCAAGAGACTGGCGAGAATGTCGTCGAGTATGTGCTTGTTGCGCAGCAAACATCTGTTGCTGCTGAGCCTGCTGAAATTGCTGCGCAGACAGGGCCTGATTTGTGGCATGCATGACTGCAGCGTTTGAACTCGCTGCATAATTTGAGACGTCCCCATTGCCATAGTAAAAGTTCTGTGTCGGCATCATGGGATAACCCTGTTGTATATCAGTCGTGTCCGCGAATGGATCTTCTGGTTCCTCAAATTGGGACGTCTGATGAGACGTGGATCTCTGTAATGCCACATGCGAATCACCCATACTTGCAGTCTTTGGCGTGGTGTCGTCACGCGTCGCAAGCCCGCAGGTCGATGGAGAATCTATTTCCACCCCAGCAGCGCTCACTGTGGCTGTGGCGGCAACATAGATTCTAGTGTCGCCCGGTATCTCATCGCACTTGTAGCGCTCCTCCTCTCGTCCGACTCGGTAGATCTCGCGCAACAGATTGATTTTGTCCGGGGGGATGAACGCAGCGACCTCTGCAGTAGCTAGTTCGAGTCGATTTGCTGGGATCTTGCCACAACGCAACATGGTCATGAGCAATGCTATCCGCTCTGGCTTCATGAGATGATCAGGCTCCTTATGACGTACGTCGTCTGGCCACCACGTCGGTTTCGAGTGTTCTCCCTTGTTGTAGGGGTACCGTGACTGTTTCTTGGGTTCTATGACCTTGATCCAGGCTTTAGCAACAATCTTACAGACGTGTTGCTGCAATTGGCGAAACCTGGTCGCGAGAAATGCCGTCACTTCGTCATGGTTTCCTATTGTCAATGCCTTGTATTCGGGATTGGACGAGTTGGGTGGTCCAGTCGGCATCTGGAACTTCTGATCGTCATGGATGACTTTCATGTCAATTGCGAGGAGGCGATTCGGTGCCTGGAATACCTTCAACGATGTAGGATTGCCAAGTGGAGGTGTTCGTGCCTGTTGCGGATTTGGCATTGAGGATGTCCTTCGTAGTTCTGGCGCGTGTATCCTCTGCCTGGTGGGGTCGATAAAGCCGGCAAGAGGATAGTGTGTAGTGCCATTTACTGGTGCTTCTGAACTAGAGCCCTGCGTACTCTGCCTCCCTGAGGATACATCGTGAGCCGCTTGGTCCCAGGCTATGATCGAATTCGAAACAGGGTCGTCTTGGTCCAGGCCATCATCGTCCTCTTGCTCAGCCACGTCCTCCTCTTCTTCGGGTATTGGTTGCGTTGCCTGAGAGAGACCAGAGCCAGGTGTTGTCTGTAGCTCGCCGGCGGCTGCCACCAGCTTTCGGGCCTGTGCGACCACCTCCGGGTTGAACCAGACACCAAGTTTCGATTGAAAGACTTCACTGGCATAATGCTCCGTTTCACCACGCGCATTGACCCAGAGAATAGCAAAGTGCGAACCATTGATGTAACTCGCCTTTCCAAGAGCTCTCAGAATGAGATCTCTCTTGTTCTTGAAGTGCCGCTGCTTTCTTTGCTACCTGTTGTCAGTTCTGATCTCTTTCTATTACAGAAACTTGGACAATCATTTGAGAAATAATCGAAAGTTTCCACTGCCAGAGGGCTCACAGGATTCGAATAAGGCTCCACCCTCCGCTGTGACGAGTCAGTGTCCATGATAGTGGTTGCCTGTGGGAGTTTGTGTAACATACGGGAATGCGCGGCATAACCTATCTCAGCGGGCAGCACTGATGAGGATATGGAGAGAGAACCAAAACGGAGATTGGCCAAGATGGCGCACTCTCAGATGACAACGACGTCGCGCTTCTGACACCAGGGACAAAGAGCAGAGCAGAGGAAGAGACTCGAGAAGGCGACGTGGAGCAGGGATGGAGAGAGACGAGCTGGTTTAGACAATATACCTTAGCAACCAAGCCAAGAAGTCGCAAACTCGGGCGGCCAAGCCGAAGCCTCCCTCCTTCCCTCAGTCAGAGACTCGCTTCCCTCCCTGGCCACACATAAAGGAGACACAGACCAAGTCATGCATCTCTGGCTCCAGCTCGAGTGTGTCAGAGCGATCCAAGCACGCGCTCGGTCCTTCTGTTCCTGTAGGACTAGCCATGGGATAGTTCACGATGACACTGATCCGATGTCATGTACCTCGCGATTCTACCCTCTTGACCAAATCTTCCCATGTCCGTGCGTCCCGTGCAGATTCAAGCAGTGTCCTTACGACGAGAGCAGCTCGTGGTCCTCCTTGAGGCTTCTCGTTCGTGACACATGATGACCATCCCCTTCGTGTCTCTACGAGCGCATCGCCACGTATGGGGGGGGTACACCGGTGACTGATCAGACTAGAATCGGAATTGACAAGCATTCTTGGCGAGCGTCAAAAATAAGGTACTTTAGATATGATTCAGACAGGGCCCGCAGATCCGTATCGACAATGCTTCTTGGGTAAAGGAATGCTCCGGAGACTAGTGATGTCCTCCTAAGGATCACAACAAACAAGACAACTACTGATATCAAAAATCGTGTCAGGCCGGAATTAAAATCAAAATCTGGATAGGTTGAATGCAAGTTATTTTATTCGTTATTGATTTTTATGGTAGACTGTGGATGGTCCGGTCCTGTTTCGCCTGTTTCTCATCCGAAGAGTGTGATCAGGATCTGAGCCATCGGAAGGCGGCAAATTACGCCGACGGTTGTCGTGTTAGCTGACGTTTTCCCGAGGTGGTCGTGATCGTGGTGTACAGCCCTCGGATGATCTCACTTGACATGATCCATTTGATTGTATTAGATCAATCATCGCAAAGTGGCATCTTGGACGTCGCAGGTTCAGACTTCATCGTGAGAAGACTATTTGCTTCTGGCTCTAGTCTTTCTTCTCTTTCGCTTGAGTCTTCTGACTCTCTTCTTTCTCCACTTGGCTCTGGTTCCTGTTAGTGCCTGTCACTTTCGTAAATCTTCATGCAGCCCGATCGAACAAAAAGAACAGAGACATGGTACGCGAATCTTCCGTCGAATTGATCGTGGGACTGTAAGAGGCTCTACTCACCTCATATTGATACGAGTGCTGCTATGAAGTTTTCTTAGAGAGGGGAGTGATGGTATGGAGTGATATTTCTGTTAATGTAGCCAGTATGGCCGCTATGGGGTTTAGCCCGGCCTAGGGTCTGGACTTGTGTTTGTTCTCACACCTTCTTCATTCAGGCGCTCTCGGTGGGGCCGGGAGATTGGGCAGGGTTGGAGGGAGCGTGCGTGCAAGCGAGGAGAGTCCGGTCTACGATGACCGTGGCTGAGGATTGGAGAGCACGATGTGGTACCGATGCTCCTGGTGATGGCATGGTCCACAACAGACCGTCTTGTGGCGATCATTTGATGTGTAGACTTGTCCTCGTTCGCCCACTATTGCAAGGTTTCTGCTTCGTACAAAGTGTTTCTGTCAGAGATTGGTCATTGCGTCGTCCTCATTTCATTCCACGGGAGCTTGTAGATAGCCATCGTGCATGAATGAGAAGTCCTTGGGTGTGTTCAACGACCTGAAGCCGTTCTGTATAGCCCTCTCTGCGGTATCCCTTCAGCGGCCAAATGAGTCTCTGCCACAACTCCAGAATTTGCTTAGGGCATTGTCCTGCATCGATCCCGCGTTAGTCTCACAGAACATTGCCAATTATGTCTTCTTTCCCTTGAAGCCACTATTCGGAACAGACAGTACAGAATCAATCAGAACAGCAGTCTTTGATGTGCTCTCGTGGTTGTTCAGGACTGCATGGCTTTCCTCCAGTACCGAGGTCGCCTGTCAGCTTGTTATTCTCATCACCACTTCACTCGCCAGAGCCAAGAGCGAAGAACTGAAGAGTTCCCTATTCAAAGCAGCTGCGGCCCTGTTCAAAGCAGCTGGATCCTCAACAAGTAGCCTGGAAGTTCGTCCTACATTGGCTCACTTCACTACCCTAGCACTAGATGAGGCTGCCAGCATACAAACCAAACTCGTGGCACTGAATGCTCTAAATGAACTCTATGCCAATCTAGATGGCGATACAGCTGCTTCCTTTCTGCCCGGTACAGTGTCAAACATTGTACGAGCTCTGCTCAAGGTCAATCAGAAGTCCAGCGTGACGGTCTGCTGTATCCATGTTTTACAGACGGCCATATCACAGTGCCTCAATGGTCAGGAATCTGTATATCGTACGAGCCAATGGGCCAAAGCAACGCAAGCTCAGCTCATAGTGGCCCTAAGCCCAGTCATGTCACACCTGATCACGCTTGAGCACTATGGTATTGAGATTGCATGTCTCGACTTCTGCGAGGCGATACTGCAACAGAATCAATTGGCTCCGACTATCTTCGTGGAATATCTTCTGCAGGCAGATGTCGATCGGATCCCATCGAACTGTATGGGCACTGTTGGCGAGATCGCGGAGCTTTACATCAATGCTCTGGCACGAATCTTGTCTGGAGCTGACGAACGTCGCAAAGTGAGCATGATTCGAACACTAAAGAGAGCTTTGACGCTTCCCTCAAACACCACACAAGAGATCTTGAGTGAATTGATAATCACACAAATCAGGGCTTTCGTTACTTTTACCAAGGGCAGTACATCTATGGCACTGCTTCACGAGGATATCCTGGCTCCCGCAGAGCCCTCGATTGAGTACATCTCAGATAGGGTGCGAGATGAGCTCTGTGGTCTGCTGGAAATATGCGTGGTTCCCAGAGTCATGCCCATGAATTCGGCAGAATCATTCTGGCTCGCTGAGAAAACAGGTTATGCAACCTACGCCCATGCTTTGGAACTTCTCGCTAAGGAGACATCATTATCAGTATGCAGCATTGTCAGGGAAGCTCATCGTCAAGGTACCGCATTTAGAGGAGAGCTGATGCACGTCCTCTACCCACTCCTTGCCTTGGATCGTCCGAGCCTATATGCTCTGAATGAGCTCAGCATAGCATGTCAGTACTCGTCAATGGAAGTCATGATTATAGAGAATGCGGATTATATCATCAACAGTCTCGATCTGGCATTCGTTACCTTGGACTTTCGACCAAACACTCCCCGTATACTGGGCATCCTAGTACAATTAGCGCCACCAATGGTAGAACTCATTGATGATGTCGTGGAGACGTATTTTCGAGTCTTGGACAACTATCACGGCTATCCAGCTTTGGTAGAAGGTATTTTCACAGGACTTTCTGGTGTGATCAAGGCCGTTTCCAAGCAGGGGCCGAGAAGTGCCTTTCAGGCAGCCATCGACTCGAGCACTGAACCCATGGAAAGCGACAAGTCCCTGGAGGAACGCTTTGCGGAAGTCAAAGACGATGAAACGAGCGCACGTATGGTCGATGATGAACAACCAGACCTTGATACCAAGGGGTACAAAACAGCTTTGAAAATTGTGGAGAAGGCACAGATCTTCCTATCACACGCAGATGACAATATCAAACAGAAAGTCCTGGAGCTCATTTACGAGAGTATCCCAACGATTGCAACGAACGAGAACAAGTACCTTCCCCTCATCCATCTCTACTGGCCACAGTTGGTCAGAAGATTGGAAGATCCGAATGCGTTTGTGGTAGCCTTCGTGCTGCGAGTCATCGCCAGAACAGTCACTTTCGGCGGTTCTTTCATGCGAATGAGGATCAAGGATGACATCATACCCTTTGTCAAGGAGGTGTTGTCGCCACAGAAAGACAAGCGGGGCAATTTGATACGGTCGAAGAGAGAGTGGGAAGGTACGGGGAGAAGGAAGGTGGCCGAGGAGATTCAAGCTGTCCTTACAAGTGTTGTGGCAGATGGGGGTCTGCGGGGCATTGAACGCAAAGAAGTGCTGGCAATTGTCGAAGAACTCAGCTCCAGAAGTGTCAATATGAAAAGAGTCCTCGAGCAGGCACGAGAATTAGACAAAGCGGAGCACGATTATAATTGAATATGGGTAGTTTTCTTTTACAGGTGTTCTGCCAAGATTTTTGCAATATCTGCATCATCCTTGAGTGCTAATCACTGAATCACTTGACTACTCAGATCCTTGAAAAGGGCAGTCTCGAGTATCTTGAACAAGACGTTTGTGTTCCTATCATCAGTCTGTATGCTGATCAACGACTTCAGAAGGACGACGAAGAACTCACTTCATGCTTGAACACTACTACCTCATATGCTTTTATCCAGACAGACGACACGTGGTGGTGATGATTGCGGTAGTTGGTGCCGAGAATTGGCCGAAGACGAGCTGCACTGCCCCTCCTCCGGGCCCACTATGATCACCACTGCATTTCCGCTTCCTCTAGCATATGCTAATGAGGCTCATCGCCCCTGGAGTCTGAGCACGACAGTATCTTCCTGGCAAGAGGTCGGCATATTTCGTTGTCCTTCTGTCTCAGCTCAGTGAGCGGACAGAATATGTGATGACACTTGCAGTGAGAAGACCCAGCGATTGGTCAGTGGTCTTACGCACAGAAGCTGGTCAGATCATCAGTTATGATAGAGAGAATTGCCGAATCAGTGCCACTCAGCAGCCCTTGAGGAGCCCAGGGGCAGAGGAGATCTTGCAGTGTCCCTTGTGTCACCAGCAATTACCGGTCCCTGACTCACAGACGACTGCACAAGATTCCGCAGAAACAAGCTTTGTGCATCCGGAGTACTTCGGCCTGCTGGCCGCCTGTCTTGAAGATGAGAGTGCCGTGGAGAGTGACGACGATTATGTAGGCGATCAGAACTACTCGACGCCAGTTGGAGATCGGCTCAGCTCGGAATCGTTCAATCAGGGATATTGCGATCGCTTCTTCATACAAGAAGGTTTGCTTGGCCGCGGAGGACGTGGAGAAGTGATCAAGGTCACACATGTTCTCGAAGGTGTCTCGCTCGGAGTTTTTGCCTTGAAGAGAGTCGTCGTTGGTGATAGCCAGTCCTGGCTGATCAAGACCCTGAGAGAAGTTCAACTCCTGAAACATCCAAACTTAGTCTCCTACAATCATGTCTGGCTCGAGTCGAGACAGAGCTCCTTTGGACCAAGAGTTCCTGTGTTACACATACTGCAGGAGTATTGTGACGGAGGCGATCTCGAAAGTCACGTACTGCGTATCTGTGGAAAGACTGAGCCGACGGTGGAAGAAATGAAGGACAGATATAGAAGGAGATCCAAGGGCCAGCTGCCACAACCGGACCTGGAACCCAAGTTGTCTATCGACTCTGTCTTTTCCTTCTTCAAGGACATACTTGCCGGCTTGGCCTTCTTGCATGAGCAGGGAATGATACATCGAGATATGAAGCCTTCAAATTGCTTGCTAGATTCTCGTACACAGACAGAATCAGGCCATCCCAGGGTCCTCGTTTCCGACTTTGGCGAAGCCCAAGTCGGTAGCAGTGATATCAAGAGGACGGGCGGTACAGGAACTCTGAGCTTCACGGCTCCGGAAATTCTGAGAGGGGAGCCTTGGACGCAAGCAGCAGATCTTTTCAGCTTGGGTATGATTCTATACTTCTTGACGCATGAGGGAAGCTTGCCGTATCACGCCAGCGATAACGACTTTGAGGGGCTCAAGCAGGAAATATTGCAATTTCAAGGCTATTCGTTCCACTCTGGGACTAACACCCTCAGCCAGGACAACCGGCGTGAACTCGGACAAGTGGTGTCGAGACTCTTGTCGCCAAATCCCTCAGAGCGCCCATCCTGCCAAGATCTTCTTCTCTTGATGCGACTACACGACAGACCACCGTCCAAAACTGCAAGGCCAACACTCAGTCCTCATCAAAGCTCAAGAGCAATTCCCAGTGAGCCAGTCACTTCGCGATGGCCAGCCGTCTCATCAATCAACACGAACCTCATGGCACGGCCCTCCAGTTTGAGGAGTTTGACACTCACATCACAGGAAAAGAGAAGGGAAAATAAGAGCATGTCTCTCATCAGACCAAATGTACAAATGAATGCTTGGTACGCAGCCCTTAATGCCAGGGGAGAATACATAGCGACACTTGTGCTCGTCTTGCGGGTAAGCATCGTTGGAACCATGCTGCGGGTGCAGCATGCTCTTGGGCTGTTCATGCTTCCTCTACTGGCTTTGAGCATAACGGAGAGCTCTATGAGGCTCTCCTTTCATACAAGGCTAACGAATACTGTCGCTATGGTGTGTCTTGCTTGGGCTGTGACCTTCTTCTTCTTCTAGCCTCATGATTGAAACAAACTGGATTTGTGTCACTTTTTATCATGGGTAATATATATATTTTCAGCGACCTTGTGAACTATGCTTCTCTATCTTCATCTTCCATTGCCTGTGTGAAGAACATAGCACTCATACTCCTCGTGTAGCATGCTTATTTCATGATTTCTGGTTGCAGATCCGAACTAATAGGACGGCATCTCCGTCAGAGCATCATCGCGGCACTTGCGGGACCTCCTGGGCCGGACAAGCGATGGTGCAATTCTGTCACGAAAGCCTCAAGGACAAACTCCACATGCCTTTTGTCCATTAGTCTATCGTTCAAGTTCCAATATAATTTGACACACCCTGGAAAAGGTTCGGTATAGATGCCAGTCGTCGATCTAGAGTCTCACGGAGAGGCCAGGGAGCTACTGAGAACATCTCTGATTGACTATTGTCTTGCTCATGGATTGGTCGTCAGGCCACAACCCAATCTCTCCGACAATCCTCACTCTTGTCTGGTAGCCCATGCTCCTGTGGCCCTCTACCCGACGGAATTTCCGCGGCATGCGTTCCAACATGCAAAACTCATCCAGAGGGACTACAATGACTTGTATGCAAAGATTGCCATGGACATACCTTTCCTGACGAGAATCATGGAGGACTTGAAGCATGTCGACGATTTCATGAAGGCCCTGTGGGAGCTATATCTGGACGTCAAGGATGATGTTCTAGGCCTGACACTCGGGCTCTTCCGATCTGACTACCTGCTGCATGGCAAGCTTGTAGAACAGGTTACCATCAAACAAGTGGAGTTCAATACTATCTCGGCTTCCTTCGGATCCCTAGCCGCAAAGACTGCCGACGCTCACCGTACTATGCTCTCTTCGGGCATGTATCATCAAGAGAACCTCTCTGCCGAGAATCTGCCAGCAAATGATGCCATGCGAGGTCTTGCCAATGGGCTCGCTGTGGCACACAATAGCTACAAGAGTACCGGAAATGGACCCACTGGAGTACTTTTCATCGTCCAGGCAGGAGAGAGAAATGCATTTGATCAACGATGGCTGGAGTACACCTTATTGGAACATCACGGCATACGTTCGTGGCGAGTGCCTTTCACAGAAGTACAGGAACTACTAAATTTTGACTCGGGCACCAAGAGACTTACGATCCAAGATCCCGTGAGCATGGCTGATATTGAGGCATCTGTCGTCTACTATCGAGCTGGTTATGGGCCTGAAGATTACCCATCTCAAAAAGAGTGGGCTTCTCGGAAGATGTTGGAGCTTTCGAGCGCCATCAAGTGTCCCTCCATCATCACGCAGCTCGCAGGCTCAAAGAAAGTCCAGCAGGTCCTTTCAGAATCAGGAATTCTTGAGACTTTTGTTACTCGAAAGAGTGCTGAAGCTCTTCGAAGTACATTCGTAGGTATGCATACTCTAGATTCTACTCCAGCGGGACAGGAAGCGATCGAATTAGCTTTTCAAGAGCCTGAAAGATATGTTCTTAAGCCGCAAAGAGAAGGCGGCGGGCACAACATTTATCGATCGGCAATTCCCGACTTTCTTCGAAGCATTCCCAAGCATCAATGGTCTGGTTATATCCTGATGGAATTGATCGAGCCTCCAGATGTTCACAATGCAATCGTTAGAGCGGGTCAAATCTTCCCGGCGTCGGTAATTTCAGAACTGGGAATCTATGGCACCATACTATGGAATCCCACCAGCAAGGAAATCCTGCACAACGAGGAAGCCGGTCATCTACTGAGGACGAAGAGCAAGGAGACTGATGAGGGAGGAGTCGCGGCAGGCTTTGCGTGTATCGACTCTCCGTATCTGGTTTGATTTCACTTCAAAGGCTCGTGATGCTCATCTCCCGAAACTCAACATTGTTCCGGATCTATGCACAGGTCCACATTCGAAACACTTCTGTCGGAATCGACTTTTCGGTACTGACTTTCACCGGACATCTGCCATTTGTACATCAAAATGATGCTCTTGAATATCTTTGGCATTTTAGATGCGCTTCTTCAGGACTTGTACCAGTTTGATTACTGGTATAAATGCAATTCTACAAGCTCGACAGCAAAGTGCCAGATCCAGTATTTCTGCACCTCAGCAAGATGGCAGGGCCACCGATGGCTCCAAGATAATCGACAGAACAGTGCTAGTCAATGGTCTGAAGCTGAGATTCAAGGTCTCGGCTCCCGTGTCTGCCATCATCACGGATGGGAAGAGTGCAACGACGTCGGAGGAACGACTGGGCTTGAATGTCCTGCTACATGGGGATGGTGGCGCCTCCTTCGAAACAATGCCCAATCAGAACGTGCAGGGAAATCTCATGGGAGTGGTCATCTTGGCGCCGAATAACGCTCTCTTGTGGGGTGGTCAAAGCACTCGACAAGTCGAGAGACCTGACGGGGTCGTCCATGCCACCGCATTAGATCGACTGATTCGAGAAAATTTGCCAGACGTCGTATCATTCGACCCTTCCAACGTGTGGTTTACTGGCGTGAGTGGAGGGAGTCTTCTTCTGAGCGGCTTCTTTGTCCCGATGTTCATGTCTCGCTACAAGACTGGAGCCATGTTTCTGTGCGGAGGCATGTCTCCACCAACAACGAGAGTCTCGAGTACATTGGACAGCGACACTGTGACCACTATGCGATTACATTGGCAAAGCTCACAACAAGAGTTGGCCTCCCTGAAGACACAGATTCCCGCGGCCATCAAGTACTACGAGGCTCTAGGGAGACGAAACGGCATGGACGGTGCACAGTCCGATTTGCAGACGGGAGACGCGACGCCGACAGGTGGACATTGTGCCTTTGATAATCGGGGATTCAATAGTGGTATTCAATTGGCGGTCAATAGTTGGACTATGGTCATGGCCAATCGTAGTGGCAATGGAGTGATGAAGAATGTAGGCATTGCCAAACCCGTAGTCGGACGAGAAAATCTATTCAACTGAATTATTTGGTGTATGGTGGCAGTTCGACCTCGATGGGTACCCCTTTTGCATCCTCCATCATGCCATATGCTTCGGAAATCATTACGAAACCTTGATAGAAACACTTTTTTCCTTTTTTCGATGCATGATTCATGTCGTCCTCGAATAAATGAGAGAGTTCAACGGGCCAAGACTTCCAGTTCTGCCTGATTGGCGTCTTCGAGCGGCGTGGCAGTCCCAGTCTCCTTTTCCGTCTCGCCCTCCCGTCGTCTCGTGAGTTCGATCTGGTCGAGGACGACTTTGGCACCGCCTTGCACCATCTTCTGAGCGACCTCTTCGCCGAGCGCCGTGGCTTCGATGTCGCTCGTGACGGCCTTGGAGGAGGTGGCAGAGACTGCCGTCCGGCCGTCGACGGAGACGACGATGCCCGTCATGGTGAGGATGCCTTCTTCATACCGAGACTCGCATCCGATGGGGACGGAGCAACCGCCTTGCAGGTATCGCATCATGCCGCGTTCAGACCAGGTACAGAGCCGCGTGTCGAAATGGTCGAGGGGCTGCAGGAGCTGCTCCATCTCGTTGTCTTCCTGTAGGATCTCGATGGCGAGGGCACCCTGTCCGGGAGCTTGATACATGACTGGACCTTGGAGGAACTGCGTAGCTCGGTCCATGAGTCCGAGCCGTTTGAGGCCCGCGGCAGCCAAGATGAGACAGGCGTACCCTCGAGCAGGATCGTCTAGTTTCGACAGGCGCGTGCCGACGTTGCCCCTGACATCGGCGAATTGCAGGGCAGGATAGGCTCGTCTGATTTGGGCCGAGCGGCGGATGGAGGAGGTACCGACGACTGAGCCTGCTGGCAATTCAGCGAGAGATTTCGCGTGACAGTGACTCGCCATGACCACGACATCTCTCGCGTCCTCCCGTTCTCCGACGACGGCAATCTTGAAGCCAGGGGGGAGGGTCGTCGGCAGATCCTTCAGACAGTTGACGACCAGGCGACACTTTCCCGCCATCAAGAGTCCCTCGAGCTCTTCTGTCCACAACCCTTTTGCCGCATTCGAGGAAAACTGGTGCAGGGGAGTCGTCTGATTCAGGTCACCTTGAGCAGAGATGCCGATGATGGGGAACTCATACTCTGGATAGAGTTTCTCCAGGAATCCCTGAATCTGTTCCGTCTGCACCATGGCCAATTTCGACTTTCTCGTCCCAAGGGGAAAAACTCTCTTGGAAGTCGAAGACATCGTCTCTTCCATGTGCCACGTACTCGAGGCCAAACTTATTCTATAAGAAAAGGACACACAAGACTTTCACTCGAGACTTATGAATGATGCAAGCAGCAAATCCTCCGCTCTGAATACGAGCAAGACGAAGGGATCTGGGGAAACCCGCTCAGAACGGGGCCGGGCACATCGACAAGAAGGGAAATCATCTATGCAGTCGACGAAAAGAGGTTGAGGTCTACTATTCTCGTGCCTACTCATGAAGATCTGTTGAACGAAAATCACCACCAGAGAATCGGTGGGTTGAATGGTCACACGGGATCCGACACGAGAGATCCTGCGGGGTCTCACGTTGCTGGAGATGACGTTTGTCAATATTTCCCAGATATCGTGGACACGACACTCTGACTTCATCGGCCATCCGACCTATGCGGATACCGTGTTTCCCTGCTTCATCTTCATCGCTGGCATGACTCGCAATATCCCGAGGCGGCGGAGTATCGGACTCGTCGGGATCGGCCTGGCTCTGAATGCCGTGGGAGCATTGGCACAGGGCAGTCCCCTGCGTCTTCCGGGTGTGCTGCAACGTCACGGCCTGGCGAGTCTCTTGTTCAACGAGCCGCGGCTGGGCTATCTCCGGGACTTTGGCGGATTGCCACTGATTGCAATCTGGTACCTGGTTTCCATCGTGTTTGTGGACTCTCCCGAGCTCTTTCCTAGACAGAGAGGACATGTGGGCCACCTGCGCTCACCCTCATCACCGGGACAAGATTGGAGGGCTTTTGATGTCAGGAACGCTCCGGTCGACACGGACCCCGAGGGACTGCTCGGCGTCCTGACGACGACAGTCTCGATGATGATTGGGTCGATGTTTGTCCTTGGCGAATTCGGCGAGTCCCTGGGGGCTCGAATATGGGCAGCAACGGCAATGATTGCGGCTGGCGAGACATTGCATGTCCTTCTACCACAATACGCACCCCTCTCGAAGAAACTCTGGACACCGTCATTTGTCCTCGTGACCTCGGGGATCTCGATGCTCAAGTATCTCTTCGTGGAGAGTCTCGCTCGCTTTCTGCCTCGACCCATTCGCAATCTCCTCAGCTCTCTCGGCCGCCGGTCTCTCGAGACCTATGTCTTCTCCAGCCTCCTTCAGCGGGCATTGACATATGGTGGGCCAAATTCGATGCTGTCACGCTCCGTGCACGCTCTCACCCGGTTTACCTCGCCGGCCGTCGCCGATCTGCTCATGAGCACTCTGTTTACCGTCACGAATGCCTTTGCCGCCATGTACATGGACCGGAACGCCATCAAGTTGTCCTGGTGAAGGTCGAGGCATATCTCGGCCGAGAGATGTCGCGAGTTGGTTTGTGCCTGCCGATGAACATCTTATATCCGATGCTCACATCGGAAAACCTAAAAGTCATGTAAAGTAGATTGTGTCTGATGATTACTGTCATCTACACTTCAATTATAATATCATGTATACGGACTTTAGCATGATTGTATTCAACCAAAAAAATTGGATTCGATCCGTCATGGGCGCCACTTTAAGAGTCTTCCCCACAATTGCCTGTCTGTCATGCTTACAAAAGGTCAAAG
The DNA here is from genome assembly GCA_004000165.1 of Taphrina sp. SM11. Taxonomy (NCBI): domain Eukaryota; kingdom Fungi; phylum Ascomycota; class Taphrinomycetes; order Taphrinales; family Taphrinaceae; genus Taphrina; species Taphrina sp. SM11. Next base: position 59,500 of record RHDT01000108.1, on the reverse strand, counting down.
TCCTCTTGCTGCTGTGGTCCATAGATTGCCCTTGAAAACCACATTGCATTCCATCTCGTCAGACAAAGAAGACTATTCTTGCCATCATAGAATCGGAATGGAGGTAGATCATCAATCGACCGGCGTCATCGGACCGAGAACCGAGGTACCCTTCTCTCAGCTCTGGAAGGCGATGGTGGAGAAGATTACGGATCCAGGAAAGTATCTCAAGGGCGTCAAATCGGTCACGCACACGGCGAATCCCGACGGCTCCATCTATCGTGAGATGCATCTCGAGAGTGGTGCCTCGATGCGGGAAAACGTCCATGCCGACGAGTCGACGAAGCGGATCGAGTTCAGGGTGGTGGATAAGCCACTCGTCGTGGTGAATCGATACAGAGAGGGAGACGGGGCCATCGAGTATCTCGTCGAAGACGACAAGGGACACTGTCTCGGGTGGTGGAAGGGCATGCGGGACGGCACGATGGAAGCCATCAAGGGACAGTATGAGAAAGCCAAGGATCTCTAGAGGACACGGCAATTTTCGATCCATGGAGATTTTGTTTGTAATGTTCACACTTAATGAAAACTCTAGAACCCTGTCAATCGAGAGTCAACATTTAATTCTGTCAATTCCTGGCTTCCCAATTTATTCTTTGACATGTCGGGCCTGATGAGCTTTCATGACCTGGCTACAGCTCTGTCGAGCTCACACTGCCCATATCCCTCAGTACTCTTCCCGGGTTGACCGAGAGTTGTCCTTCGTGATGAGAATGGAAATTGGACAAATGTCATTCCAGGCTGACTTTTTCCAAGTGAGAGAATCCTGTCTCTACAGCAGACAAACAAGGTGACCAAAGATCAGATGTTTTCTACAATGATTTATTCTTCAAACTTCCTTCCAACACGAATCCGGCGGACAGAAGCAGAAGAGCTATGGGCATGACCCTCCTTTCCTTGGCCATGTCTCAACACTCGACGCATTCACCATTGCCCTCGCGTTTTCTCCATGAAGAGATGGCAAGGTCCTCTCTACCTGAGAATGTGCAAGACGTTGATCAGAAATCTCTGGGAGTCATGCAGGAATCAGATGGCAGTGGCCTCGAAATGATTGGCATGAATGATTCGGAAGCCATGCGGCTCGCTTCATACAGGAACGGTAATGAAGAAGTCCTCAAGACTGCAGATATGCGACGCATCGTGATGCGGATGGACTGGCGTATATTGCCAATCATGTCATTGCTCTATCTCATGAGTTTTCTGGATCGATCAAAGTAAATCTATCCAAATCACTTTCCCCCCGTGCCTGTCGCTGATGGTGACAGTATTGGAAATGCCAAGATTGCGTGTGTAGATGGTCGTCCCTGATGGCTCGAGTGCTGATCATGAGGTAGTGGGCTGACAAGAGACCTCGACATGACCCCGTATGAATACAGTATGAGGTGAGTTGGATCTCGTCAGATTCACCCGAAGACGAAAGTTGATTTGAAGCGTCACTTCTTTCTTCTTCACCTATGCTCTTGTTGAGATGCCCTCCAATCTCGTTCTCAAACAGCTCGGCGCAAAGATATGGTTGCCGATCATCATGGCTTTGTGGGTAAGCCGCGAGGCCTGATATGGATGGAACTTCCAATTCTGAAAAGTCAAGGGTTTCTGCTGTATCGGCATGGGATTCTCAAAGACTTATCCGGAACTACTTGTGTGCCGTCTCCTGCTGGGATTCTTTGAGGGGGGCCTATTTCCTGGAGTAACGTAAATGCAAGCAAAAAGTCAACTGCTTTCCGCTGCTGAATATGTGACAGATTCTATCTCGTAAGCGAGACACAATCGCCCGAGCTAGGCTGACAGATAGGAGACGACGTGGTACCCACGATCCATGATTGCGTTGAGAGTTGCCATCTTCTTCTCTGCAGCCACCATTGCAGGAGCTTTCGGGGGCTTGTTGGCTTATGGCTTGCAGCATCTGGACGGATCGTACCACCTGGCGGGATGGGTATGTGTCTCGGTTGTATCAGCCTTAGGAGTGACTGATTCGAGGAGCAATGGATATTTGTGGTCGAGGGTGTGCTCACAATCATCGTCGCCGTCGTCGCGTTCATCGTGATACCGAGCGAGCCATCGGCAGTCAAGTGGCTCAATAGATTCGAGAAAGAAGTCGTCAAGTATCGCATCAGCCATGACGGCAGTATCGATGTCCCTATGGATGACGAATTCCGAATGGATTTTGTCATGGCTGCTTTGCTCGACTGGAAATTGTACGTGAACCTCGTGCAGTACTTCTGTTGTCTGGCCATCCTGTGTAAGTCGGCGGCCTGCCAGTATGACCCGTGACAGTGCTGATGATGATAGACTCAGTCGCCCTCTTCTTGCCCAGTATCGTGAAAGGCATGGGTCACGAAGCAGTGAAGGATGCACAATTGCATACTGTCCCCGTGTACATCGTAGCCTGTGTCTTTGTCGTCCTTGCGGCAGCCCTCGCAGATCGACACGGCAAGACTGCCACCATCTCAGTCTGCCTCGTTCTTAGTGCGCTTGGTTGGGCATTGGCTTGGGTCTTGCCAGAGAGGAATCATGGTGGGCGATACACTGCCATGTTTCTTGCCGCCATAGGCTCATACTCTGCTTTTCCCATCATCGTCGTCAGTCTGACGAGCAATGTCGGTGGGCGGACAAAGAGAGCCACGGCCATCGGCGTACAAGTTGGCATCGGTGGACTGTCCGGAGCCGTCACCCCATGGCTCTTTCGCTCACAGGATGCTCCTGTCTATCGATTTGGTTGCAGATGGAATGTCATACTCAGTCTCATCTCTCTCGTCTTCACATTACTGAATTGGACTCTGCTTCATCGTGAAAACAGAAACAAGCAAAAGGTGCGAAATCGCCGAGCGGCTGATTCCTGGACACGCGAGAGTCTCAGTCGAATGGGCGACAGCAGTCCATTTTTCGAGTACACATATTAGATGAGCGAGACCATATACCTATAGCTTGGTGATTCGTGTAGTTTGTCATCGCTGCTACCTGTATTCGCAAAGGTATGAGCAATCTGAAGATGTCGCCTAGAACAAGCTTGCACCACTTCCTGTTCACACTATACAAGTGCCCTACCGTCCAGTCTCCCAAGCGGTCTTGAGAGCAAGAACAGGCAGCTCGAGCCTGTCACTTTCCTCGCTCGTACATCGGAGATTGAATCGTGACGTTGCGGGGAAGAAGATCATGACGATCTTGGCGTTCCCTCACATCTCGTTTTGCGTCCCTGGGATTGAAGATTTGTGCAGATGGCCCTCTAGGAGAGATTGATCTAAACTGCTACCCATAGACAAGGAGACTATTGGAGGAATTCAATTGCCAGTAGCTTGGAGTAATTGGGATAGATGTCCAATGAGTCGTACGAGGGAAAGCATTTTGCACTGAAGAGTATTGCTACTGCTCTGCAACTAGCACATCCAACGCTCTTCCTGCTACTCGCTTTCTACAGCTTGGCAAGCAAGCAGCACAATCTCGGATGCATTGCGGCACTCTTGGGAATTCAGGCATATTTCGTCGAGGCCTCGACATCTCATCTTCATTGGAAGGGCACAACGGCTTGGTTGTCCTTTGCATATCTGTACGCGGCCACGAAGCTCGGAGAGCTCTTGATCGTCTTCCTGACAAAGAGAACCGGGGAGTATGATTTCCAGGACTCCAAGAAGACCCAACCAAGGACTGCGAAAGAACGGTTGATGTGGGCCACCGAGGCCAGTGTCAATCTGAGGTGCATCGGGCTGAAATGTGGCAAGACTGAGAAACCGCTGCCGATGCCGTCCAAGTCGGATATCCTGATTCCTGCCTTTACAAGACTCGGGATGGTGGATGTCTTGACTTCGCTGATTCATCATCTAGCATGCTACAACGACCATCTCCCGTATATCAATCGCCCCATCTGGCAACAATTCTCCATGGTTGGCATTCTGGGAACTTCCCTCTTCTGCGTGTTTCAGGGCACATATGGATTACTGCAGTATGTCGGCATCTACATCCGAGGCCAACCTCCTTCGCAATGGCCACCCATGCTTCTGAAGCCATGGCACGCAACCTCAGTGCGGAACTTCTGGAGCACTCAATGGCATTCCGTCTTTCGTCGGATCTTTACCTTCTACACTGATCTCATCGTCACTCCCGCCACCCGCCATCTCAGGCTCTCGAAGCAAATGCAGACCGTGAGCTCTGTCATGATGGTCTTCCTCATCTCTGGCGTCTTTCATGACATTGGTCTCTGGCTGACATTGGGAGAACACAGCTGGCGGACAATCCTCTTTTTTGTCCTTCAGGGAGTTGCCATCCTGGTTGAGCCAAGTGTTCGGATCCTAAAGACACCTTGGGTCGGGTGGCTATGGACCTATACGTTCTTGTGCATCACAGCAGGTCCGATCGGCATGGTAGGGTACCTGACCGATCACGCCGGGCCTGGACGAGGAGTCTTCACCGATGGATTCTTGAAAGATGTCTCGATTACCACTCGAATCATCAACGCATTGTTTGGCACAGCATTATGACCATATTCGAATTTTCAGCATGCATGTACCATCGTAGCATTGATCTCTTCATGTGTAGCCAGGGTCGTGTGGATTCTATTCATTCAAAAAGGAGGCGTTCCACCAAGGCTTGATTCATCGTGTGCCCTGAGCCTGAACGAGTGCACGCTGAATTCACATCATACCTCTATTAACGTATATCTACATGCTAAGACAAGAGTTTCGTACGAGACTCCTTTGATCCTGGTTGGTATCGGTAGGGTGACAAGGCGACGGGTATGTTGCCCGTATAGCCGACATCTCCGACAGCCGTCTCCAAGAGCTTTGTCACTTTTCCAATCATCTTACTGATCCACTGCTCGTTCACGATGCCCTCCACGACAGCCTTCTTGAAGCCGTCCTTCATGCCTTGGTTCACATGTTGTGACCATTCCTTGATGTTGTGAATCTCCTCATGCTCCGTCTCCTTGACCATCTCGACGACTTTGGTCGCCTTTACCAATCTGGCGATAAAGTCGAGTAACTCCTGGTCGAGTACTGCGGGCAATCTGACGTGGGCAGCCATCTTGACATTACACTCGTCCTTTTGTGCCTGTCGAAGTTCAGTCTTTTTCTGAATCAGCTTGGGTTTTCCATCGGCATGGGTCATCTCCTGTCTCAGTTCCTCCTTGTCCTCCTCCGTCGGGACAGGCGGAAGGATGTGTTCATGATGAGGCAGGAGGAAAGAGGGAACGGTAAAGGTGGCATCCGCACCACCCAAGTGGATGACCTTGTGCATCAGAGCTCTCTTTTGCTCGGCCTTGTAGACCAAGACATCGGAGAATCCGAGGTAGCAGATGATGTCAAAGGCAGAAAGGAAGGGAACCTGGGTGAGTCCTTTGATGGTGTCGAGTTCGAGCACGAATTCCGCTTCCTCGAGCCAAGCAGTGACCTTTTTATGGAGTCTCCTCAGTTCCGCATCACGTTGACCATGATCTCTGAAGACCTCTCGGTCGAGCATATGGTTGATCCACTTACCGGAACCCCCGGCAGTGATGGACTGCACGTAGACCGGATGAAAGTAAGCCAAGGGGTTGAGTAAGGCACGGAGGAGCATCGGCAGACGATGCAGAAATCTACGGATATGAGGCGGCGTCAGGTTCTGCAGAGTCGTCACTCGAATCGATCTCTTGGGTGGATGTGCAATGGTCGGCTTTGAGTGCAGGCTCGTACAGATTGCCGCCCGGACGTCCTTTGAGTCGAGGGTGTCTGGCGTGGCATCGAGTTCGAGGTCCAAGGTCTCGGCATATTTTTCCACGATATCTCTCGTCAGGAACTTTTTGACAGACTTTCGACATTCCTGTATCGAGTTGGTCTCCCGGATCCATTCGAGGGTCGCCTCGTATTGTCGTCGGTACTGGTCAGAGTCCTCGGGGGAGACTCTGGTCACTGAGCCTGCGGCCTTTCGAACGCTCGAATCCGTGGGAGTCTCCCCTTTCGTCATGTGGTCCCGCATCTTTTGAACCACAGGTGGTGGTGGAGGTCGACTGTCTTCGAGTCCCTCCGTCGCCGCCCGAAGAAGGGGAGTGTCGGTGTTCAGGACTGGATCACCATCAGCGTCCTCCGTTCGCTCTGCCAGATCCCCAAATTGCATTTCATACTGGCCTCCTTTCAAGTTGCCATAGACATCACCAATCTCGATCCTTCGAAAGAGGGGAATCACGACCTTTTCCACAGAGAGAGCCAATTCCATGTCGTCCGTCAGTTTGATGCCGACCTCGGCACCGTGGACCGTAATGGTCAAGGAAGACAACTCGAGAGTGATTCCGCGAACGACAAAGAGGCCATCGACATCCGTGTCGATCTCCAGCGCTGGAATGTCGAAGAATGCAATTTTGTCATTCACAAACTGTAATTGACCGATTGCAGATCGCAGATAGCGCCGAACTGCATCTGCAAACGTCTCAAATTGGAAGAGGCAGCTGATGAAGATTGCGGGATAGATGCCCGCGCTGAAGAACCGCCAGAGGAGCCAGGAGGTACCTGCCACGGTATAGGCAGAATTGAGTGACAGCAGCAGTACCCAAAGTGGAACGATGGGCAGGATCCTGTATCCACGCGATGCCCCCAGAAGGATCAAGTATGTCAGGATCGGAGTACCTGACAGCAGCCACCATCGAGGCCATTCGTAGAGACCCAGAGACAAGGAGACTGCGATGCCGAAGAAATTTGGTGTACTCAATCCAAATAAGTCCTTGATCGGATCAATCTTCTCCTGTCTCACTGGTTGGACGATATCTTCTCGAGGGCCCAGGCCAGCAGAAGAGGCATCAGCCATGACGAACCTGAATTGGTCCACAGATTGGCCTGATCAAGAGAAGGAATGGCCTCAAAGTGCAGAGACGACATACCAGAAATGACTCGAGCACAATTTCATCACCGGAAGCGAGGAGCGGGAGGCGAGCAGATGCAGCCACTGAAGTCACAACTGGCATGGGATTTCTGTCTTGCCGGCCGGGTGTACGCCGGAATTGCCGCCAAGCTTCCCAACGAAGGAGGGACGATATCTGCAAGCCAAGCACCAGGCTCAAGACACTGCCCAGCATTTGAGACACGAGTTAGGATCGAGCGTGTGGCTCTTGGCCACATCATACTTTCAGATGATCCATTATACAAAACGTCTTGGCTCTTTCATATGCAATGCTACCTTCAGTGCCTGTTCCACATGATATCCATGACATCAGAGACTCTTGATCCTGGCTTTCACTACTTCCTTCGCGAGCTGGCATCGTATGTTCAGACGGCCCTCGAGTTCATTGTTCTCCGCATCAAGTGCGAGCCGCAGGTACTTGTAGCATGAATCAAGCTGTTCCCGAACCTTTTTCGTGTCTGTGAGGGTCTGCAATTGCCACCAGATGCACACTGCGTATTCGTAATACCCAAACGCAATTGCCCAACCTTCGCTAGTCTTGCGTTTTTTTATACAGACTTCCTCAAGTAATGCCTGAGCCTTCTCCAACTTATTCAGGTTTCGGAGAACAACGGCAGACATGAGACTTCTACAGATTTCATCATCATCATCCATGTCTGGCGCAGGAGGCACTGACTGCCACTTCTCAAGCGATGCCTTGTTCATCCGTCTATATCCATTATATACATAGATGAGCTCCATCACTGGCGAAGTACCGGCAAATTCTGCGAGGCCACCTTTGGATCCGGCCAGAGTCCGCCTCTTGCTCCACTTATTTATCCTCCGTTCGATGAGACTCTCGATAGGAACGGTGACTTTGGTACCTCCAAAGAGTTTCTGCTTCGTCTGAAACATGGCCGGGATGGACTCCAACAAGGTATTCGCCAAGGGCAAGGATGCGACATTTCCATTCGACCTCACATCTTCTATATAGCAACATGCCGCAAAGTAAGTATAGAGTGCATGAGACCAGTCATTCTGGTTGCGTACGTTGATGAATGACTCTGCTGCTTTGATGTACTGATGATCGAACGCACAATCGAGTGCATATTCAAAGTACATGAGGGTTTCGATCTGTTGTAATTGAGGCTTTTCGGATGCAAAGCCTCGATCGAGGGACGAAAGCGCAGAGGTCAGATCCTTTTGCATACCGCGGAGCTTCGCATCATGCAGGACCCATAACTTACCTTTGGGATAATATTCATTGATTTCATCCAGAGTCTTGAAAGACTCCTCGACTGGCCAGCCATCATCCCCGGCAGAGGTGTCGTATATATCACATAGTTGTACTGCACCGCCGTAATATTGCACCAAGGCTGCAAAGGAAGCTGCTCCTTGCAAGGATTGAGGTTTGCTGGCCGCGATCCATAGATATTTGAGAGCTTCGTCCCTTTCCCCATGGAAGCCAAGGAGGTTCAAGACTTTCGTCAGTTTTGGCGGCAACAATGAGATTATCAAGGTCAGGAGTCCATAACACATGAGCACGCCCGACTGAATGGCTTCGTCTACGAGAGGGACATTCGTATCTTCGTGGACAGTCGTTGTATCTAATGGTTGAGCATGCTGAGCTGTTATCTTCTGCCCATATTTCTTCATTATCGTGTCGAATGTCGCAAACGCTCTTTTGATCTTCAGAACGGAAGAAAAGCTCTTCATGATTGATTCTCCTGCGAAGCCGCAGATGGCCGCCATGAGTTGCACCTCACCTAGGCAGACTTCATATTCCATGCCACAAGGATAGGTCGAGGTTCGCATCTTGTATCTCGTAGCAACCTTCAGTCCTCGCTCCAGGGCGTCCTCCGCGGCTTGCAACTCGTCCGCAGCATGTTTTAAAACCTGAGGTTCAAAGCCAAGCACACCCTGAATGAACGTAATCACAGCTCTACCGGTCAGGTGAAATGCTGTGTCCTTGCTCTGGAAGATCTCACGCGCCTCTGGTATTCTATCGTCGAGGGCAAGGTCGAGACCTTTCAGTACTGCAATAAGCGCATCCGAATCGACCGCTGTGAGATCCACTGACTCCTTTCTCGACGACCCAAAGATGAATGACATGGATTTGTCGACAAATGCAAGGTTCGCGCGCACTCGTCCCAAGTATCGGTCTCACAAGATACCCTGCCACCAATAGGCGCAAGGAATCAGTAGCAGCATGAAGGATGCTTGCAAACAGAATTCGAAACCACTTGGAAACATTGTTTGGCGTCATGATCGACACGGCTCCGTGGCCTCGTACAAGCGCCTCCCTCATTGCGCCCCACTCCGGGCCGTCATCCTCCTGGGAGAAGACGAGAGTTTGCTGGACGTTCCGTGGAGTGGAGTCTGCACAAGAAGTCGCCTACAGTGTATATCGGAAAGAGAGATCCTCGTCAGTGATCGTCGACGAGGGTCTAGGTGACACTCCGCCTCTGCTTCTTTCAGCCCGCTTCTTGTTCTGCTGAGTGAGGTAGATCCGAAGCATGATGATTGTGATGACTGTGATTGACATGAGTGTGGTGTTGACAACATAGAGCTTCCTGTAATCAGCGACCCGTTTGGAAGGGATCAGCCATGTTGCTGTTAGACAGCCTAGATTGCCGCTTACAATGACTGATGCCATCGAGGTCATCTTTCGTTGATGACCGGCATAGTTGTTGGAACACAGCGCCATGATTCCTGGAACAGAGCTGTAACCACCAATGATTATGGCATAGAGGGCTGCGTATTGAATTGCAAAAGATTGCTTGTTGACGACAACAGCCTCAGTGTATGCGAGAGAGATCATCAGCCCAAACAGGCACAGCACAGCTGATGCCAATGCAGCGATTGTTCGTTGTTGGTACTTGTCCGAGAGATATGCCACTACCACAGTCGAGGTACCTCCAAAAAGATGAATTGGTACTGGGGCCTGTCAGCAAACACGAGAGTATGGCTTGGTCTGCCATTACCTGTCAACAGTTCTGCTTTCCAGGCATCAAATCCAAAAGTGCCTAAAATACTCGGCATACAATATGCCAGGCTGAATACTAGTGTTCCGGCACAGAAGGAGACTGTGCAGAGCATATGAATGTGACAAGACTGGAAAATCGAAAGAGTCCTTGAAAACCCTGTTCCGCAATCGCCAGTATCGAAATATGATGTGAAGCGTTGTATGTCTCTGGCATCTGTGTTCTCGAGAGGTATCAGATCATCAATCTTGAGATCGATCGGCAGCAACCAGAAGCCAAGCACACCGGCACAGATTGTCATGACTCCTTCTAAGACAAACATCTGTCGGAAATCAGCAGAACTCATGCTGTCCACATAGTGATCAACCTACCAGAGACCATCCCTGAAGATTCGTCTGCCTTTTCAGGGATCCTACTATGGCGGCTACTAAACCTCCGAACGCACCTGCAGCTGAGCCAGACACCCAGAAGACACTGAATGCGAGCTGTACTACTTCCGGCTTGTACCACAAACTCAGATACAGGAGACAACCTGGCATCAGACCGCCCTCAAGGAGCCCAAGCACGAACCTAGAATGATCAAAGAAAGATATCACACGAGAGATATGTATCATACCGAGTCGCATATAGACCTACTTTGTTGACCACCAGGCCCTGGATCACACAAGTGGTTCCCCATAAAATCACCACGCTAGGCAAGTACCTCATCGGACCTACAAAATTGATGACCCAAACAGCTGGCAAATCGACCAGAATATAGGAAACATAGCTTGTTCGAGCGTCAGTCGGAAACAGACACAATCATTGACCAAGGAAGACTTACAGAATCATCAGCGCGATGTGATATTCTTGCTGATCCAAGGACAGTCCCTCCTCGAGACCCAACAATCGTGCTGTACCCACTACAATAGCAATCAGCTCGCAAACTCTTCTTCAAGATCCTCGGATCGAGCTGATCCGCCAGAAGCGACAGTGATTGGAGCACTCACTATCCAATCTGTCCATCGTGGCAAACATGTAGAATAAAATAAGACACGGCAAGACACGAAAATAAACCAGGTTCCGATGTTCATTCTCAGTAGTCGTCCTCATCGTCGTCGTCTCCTCTCCCTCTTCAAAGTCATGCAAAATAGACGCAGGGCTCGAGGGGCCCATGCTAATGTGGGATGTCCGGGTACTGTCATGAATCGATGGCGCCGGAGGTTGAGAAGCCCAATGCGCAAAGTGAGCACCCCAGTGTAGCGTCGATGAAGACTCATTCATCCTTGCCAGAACTTGCGTTCGTTGGATGATTTTGGATTACCTGAAAGTTCTGCAGTATACCCCTCTGTAAATCTAGAGGGATACCGGTTGCTGGGTTATCAAGATTAGTGAATGGAGTCCTCTCTATCTGTGACATCTGGAGATTAGGCGAGTGGGATTATCTCATTTTGAAACACATGTTCAACCACACCCGTATGCAAGACATGTTTGTAGAGAATTGTTGTTTTCATTCTATAGACAGCATGGGCTACGATAAGCTCACATTGATCGACCTAAGACCGCGCTACACCGAACCCTTTGGCAAAGATCAATCTGTCCAGGGTAGCGAACCATTCTAATTGAGATTCCTCACGCAGAAAGCGTCTCGCAATAATGAGTGTCCAGACTTGTCCCAAAAGCGTTGCAGAATCATGATTACTGACTATGATATACTGAGCGACCTGTACCATTTGATTGGCCAGAAGCAAGTCGTCTTGTGCTTGCAGTGAGAAAGCATCTCGTACGTGAAGCATCACGGCTACAAGCATCGGGAAGTTTGCAGACATACGAAGATTCGGCAAGACCATGCTGGGACTGAAGGGACTTGTAGACAAGAGTGGATACAAATGAGAATCCTCAGCTTCCATGGGGAATCCCAACAGGGTATACCCGTCATAGATACCTTGCAGATCGTCCAGAACTTTGTAGGTAGCGGCCAGATTCTCTGCATAAGTGACCTCGTTGGCAATCAATGCGCCCATCTCGAAAGACCTTTGGTGATGGACACAGCGAGCTGCTCTCGCATAAGCACTCACTACAAGGGCGAATCTTGCTGGCAAGATGAAGTAGAGTGTCTCGATCCACTCAGCACTGGCTAAAAACGTGTCTGATCCATGCAGGAGTGCGCGATTGATGTTTGCAATAGCCATAGTCAACAAAACCAGACTGTGCATTCCTTGTCTACAATGTATCGGTCCAGTGCCTAGTATCAAGAGAGACAGAGCATCCAGGTGGACATGATAACCAGAAACGTTACCACTTAGGAGCTCATACACCATGAGTAATGTGACACCCACTAGTGTCATGATATCAGAAAGTCCTGAGACGTGGCTATCCAGGCTTTGCTGCACACTCCGAACTCCATTACTATAGTAAACAAGGGAATCACTGCCAGCTTCCAAATTTGCATAAGACCTGTGTGCAAACATAGCGGAGACTGCCAATACTGTACTTTTGATGCCCGGACTCTGCTGCATGAGCGTCGGTATGGTCGCTTTCCAGAACTGTTGTCCAGCTAAAATGGACCATTCGCCACAGAAGTATGAAAAGAAGAGGGTTGTATATGAGTCTTCCCGAGTTACGATACTTGTCGGAATTTGATTCTTGGTATGGTTGTTGCCTATAGTTGTTGCATTCTGCATCATTGCACGATCAACTGATGTAGCTATGATCTTGTAAGAGTTTTTCTCTACATCTGTATCCTCAAAAGAATTCATGATTGACCAGGCAGTAGCCTGGTGGAGACTGGAATGCGTGTTGTCTTGCCATACAATTGATGATGGTGTTAGACTGGGCGATAATGAGGCTTGGCCGTTAAATGAATCCTGTTCTTCGATGCTGGAATCCGATCGCCACGCTATATCAAAGTTTGTCCCCAGATCGGCTCTTGATCTTTGTTCAACCTTACTTTGGGTGTTGGAGCCATACAACATACGTTTGCTGAGCCATGTTTGTGTAGCATTTACACGTCTCTTTCGTGCATTAATGCTAGTCACAAAATCGAGTTTCTCAGGATACGAGTGACTTGTTATACGAGACGGTTTCTTGCATCGGTGACCCAAATTTGACCGTATTGAATTGCTGTGAAAATCGAGACCTTCTGTAGCAAGCATACTTTGTGCTTGCAGAACTGTAGAATCCCGTTGCCAGCATGACAATTTGTTGATGAATCGATCTTTTACGGGCCAGTGACACTCAATCTTCAGCTTTGTACCTGCAAACAATTGGTAAGATTCCAAGGGTAAAAGAGCGGACGAACAGCGAGAGCAAGAAGGTTTCTGAAGATCGCATTTGCGCTTGCGCTTCTAGGCCACTTAATTTTGCGAGATGATAGTCTGGATGACTACTTACAACACAACTCGCACAGCTATTCGGAGTCCTCATACTTTGCAATAGTCGTTGCTATCAGGTCAAGAGTGCTCGCATTGATATGCGGCGCCTGGCTTGGTCAGATTGCTGTAGGGAGTTCTCTGACCAGTGTCAAATGCCTCACAGATATTGTTTCAGGGCTTGATCAAGGCTGTTTGATCCCTCGACATCCGCTGAGCTGAACCAAACAGGTAAGCTATGTTTATTGACGTGATTGTATTGGATTTGTTGCCAACGAGGTTGTGCTGTCTGATGCCACCCGTCACGTTGAATAAGCGTATCACATCTCTTGAAACCGCCCTGAATCAACAGCTTGTTGGATCGGATCTTGCACATCGATGACTCCGGTCTTCTTAAGCCGTTGGAATAATACAAATAGTTTCTCGGCTTCTCTCTCCTTTTCCTCATCAGTCATTTCTGCCAATTCTTTATTCGCAGTTTGAGCAGCCTCATCCGAAAGGGTCTGTCCGGTAACAGGATTGATTGCCTTGCCATTATGACTGCTTGGTAGCTGATCATGTGGAATAGGAAGATGGTGGGCAGTGAGAAATCCGATTGCAAAGCCATACCCTATATTCTCGACAAGCTTTGTTGGGTTGGCATCAGAGACTTGATACAGTAGAGCACATATGCACTCCTTGTTCTCCGGCGTCGTCGTGTTCAGGATTCTCAACAGATATGAAGGTATAGAATCTGCTTGTCCAAGCGGTAATGATCGATCAGCCACAATCAAATGTGAAAGAATCAGTTTTCTCATGCTAGAGTCTTCTGCACTGGCACTGAACATATCAGAAAGTACCTTGAGCATGGGTTGCAGTTGATCGGCATTGATAGTGTTTCCAGCCCAGGTAGTGTCACGTACGACACATGTGACAAGCTCGGAAAATAGCTCGAGAATGATGATTACAGAGTCTTCACTGTAATTCTGCGACGAATTGATAAGCAGGTTGACACAATGTAGGATGCAAAGCTTCATGGGGCCATGAGATTTCTGTAATTTCTGAATGAAGGTGAAAATTGGCATATCAACTGAGTTCCAGACTTCCGACGCGAGCAGCGAAACATTGTAAGAGAATTTCAACGTTTCCGAGAAAGCTGCGATGTTGGCTGAGTCCTCTGTAAGTCTCGCATTGTTCAGGAGGTCCTGGTATCGTCTGTACCACGAATTGAGTACCAGAAGTAGTAGTTTCTGATGTCGTTCAAGCTCATCTTTGATGACTGACCCACTCTTTGCTGTATACAAGAACATGATCCTTGCAAGGAGAAACTCGTCCTCGGCGGAACATTGAGTGAGAATATCGACCATGTGTTGATTGAAAATTAATGACAGGCCACCCGATGAATTGAAATGTGAAACATTCACATTGTCCAAGGTCATTGCATTCGCCAGGCATCTTTTGGCATCTTTACTCCAGGTCTCGTTTTGAGAAGATGGAGCGAAACTCAAACGACTCAGCAACGAGATACCTGAATCTGTGTACAATGATGCGGCATTCTCCTTGATGCGACTCAGTATCTTCAGCTCATCTAGATATTTGGACAATTGTTCGGTATCTGCCCCCTGACTATATTCAACCAACCAAGACACAAGGAAGGCGACTCTGTTCGCTTCATTCGATAACATCTCATGACACGAGATGCAAAAGATATGACGAAGTGAGTCTTGATTCTAGCCCAGATAATTTCTGCAGTTTGCCGATGGTGCAAGAGTCTTTGTGATGGGTGCTGCGAAACGATAGTTCAATCACTCCACACGATCGCCCTCATTGAGTTCTCCGGCAAGATCAGCCGACAAATCTCACACATCCTCCATTGAGACCAGTCTTCTTGTGTTCCGACACACGTCTTTTGGGAGATTTGTACCATGATTACCATGATTGTATGCGCTACTACGTACCAGATTGAGTAATATATCGTGATCAAGGTTGAACTCGGCCAGTTGACTTGGCTACAAGGTTCAAAGACATTCATAGCAAATGCCCCAAGTATTGTCAATCATGATTGACACTGAATCTTGTTTCGAAGTATGAAACGCTACTTGTCAAAGGTGCGAATTGTCCTGACTACATATAAGTGGAAATGTATAACGAAGTCATTTTTCAAGCTTCATGCATTTCATCTTCCTCCTCATTGTTAGTACGACAGCTTTGTCAATTCATGCAGGACAGCGACAGGCAGTTGTCAGGCGAGACGACCTACCCATGTCGTGGGCAAGATCGCGCCTTCATGCAAGTCATGCTCGTCGGGATATGATAGCAGATTACGCGCAGCAAGCAGTTACAGTAAGTACATCTCAATCATGAGAAGGATAAGTCAAACTCACGAGGAAGAACGCAGCGCCGCAATCTGTGGATAAGGACAACTTACAAAAGCTGACAGGATAAATTCAGCCAGTATACTCGACAGATCTCCACTGATATACAACTCAATGATTACTTGCAATAATGTTATCATAGACTATAACACAGATTTATTCCAGCTTGACGTGGTACGTTTTTGGGTGATTTGTTCGTATTACTGCCGTGTCCAGGATTGTGTATATATGTATATATGATATGCTCCGAGCGATGTCGTGATTCTTCTCGCACGAAGAGTCATTGAAGATCCATGAGTTTTACGCTTCCGGGTGTTCTGCAGACCTGGAAATAAGATGTGGTCTGAATTGCTCACTAGAAAGTGCAAACGTCCTGTTTTCAATCATGCACACCGCCACCACTAAAGACGACACTTAGTGGTGATTGTTCTCTGCTGCCCCTCCAAGAAATTTTTCCGCGACGACGTAGACGACAAAAGCACCAACACCTAGACCAAGTCCTGGCAAACTCGCAGCATATCTTGCCCTTGTCGCAAAGACACCTTTGTACCTCCAAGCTTCCCTACAACCTGTCAGATTTCTGCCAGCACCCAAATCGACATTGTCTACCGTCGTGCCCAAGGATCTTTAGATGTATCCACAGGGTTGGCCATGATTCTCCTGTATCGCTAGATATGTGGATTCTATGAGAGTGATATGTTGAATGTAATCGTTGCGAATGTGCTATAGCATTCGGACGCCTCGTAACTATCGTATATCTCTGTCCGTACGGGCTCTGAATCTCTGATGGTGTTCACCTTCACCATTCGTGGTTGTATCACGCACAAGATGAACGTCTTCTATCTCAAGGGAGTTCGACCCACTCACATACCCAGCCGGCTTGCATAGCAGCACTGATAAAAATTACTCGGTCGACCCTTTTCACGAATAGTATCGTCTCTACACGTTTGCAACCCATCATTGAAATTGCACGAACGGCTGGCATCATTTGCTTCCAATTGTCATGGTCACTTATAGTCAGCTGACACACTCAAATCTACACAGACATACACAACAAGAAGGCGGTCCGATTCGACAGGTTTGGGCTTACAATCTCGATGCCGAGATGATCACAATCCGTAATCTTGTGGATCGCTTTCCGTATGTTGCCATGGATACCGAGTTTCCCGGGATAGTCGCACGTCCCATGGGCCAATTCCGAAGCGCGAGTGATTATCGATATCAGGTGATGCGATGCAATGTGGACCTTTTGAAGATGATCCAGCTCGGCATAACGTTCTGTGATGAGAATGGTCGTCAGCCAGAAGGTGTCAACACTTGGCAATTCAACTTTGCATTCTCCCTAGGTGAAGATATGTATGCTGGAGACTCCATCACATTGCTGAAGGAGTCTGGCATAGATTTTGCAAAGCATCAAGAGCAGGGAATCAAGCCTCAGGCGTTCGGTGAAGTTATGATCAGTTCTGGACTAGTCTTGTTCCCTGAGGTCAAGTGGCTCACTTTCCACGGAGGATATGACTTTGGCTACCTCTTGAAGATGTTAACTGCTGTATCATTGCCCACGAGTGAGACTGACTTCCTCGCTCTTCTCAATCTCTATTTCCCGAATTTCCACGATATCAAACATACTGCAAGGACAGTCAAGTCTCTCAAAGGTGGTCTGTCCGAGATTGCAGAGGACCTGAACTGCAACCGAACGGGCAATGCACACCAAGCGGGATCGGATTCGCTCTTGACTGCTCGTGTCTTCTTCGAAGTCTGGAGACAGTTCTTCCCTCAGGGTTTCCCACCCGAGTATGCAAACAAGATACACGGCATTGGAAAGAGCGAGATTCCTCCACAACAGCAACCCAGCCAGACATCGCACTTGACTCAGCAACAGCAACAACAACAGATGAATCCACTAAGCAAGTCCTTCACGGTGCGCTAGGGTTCCAAGTTGTCGCAGACCGTGAGACAAGACTTTTTTCAAATTGTAGACATATATATCTGGATACGGTCGCCATGACTCGATATCCCTTTCATGTATATGGCATATTGTACCTTTAAAATAATACATACATCTTCATACACAATCATGACTCAACAGACATCACTTGACCTTGCTCAGGCTCCTCTTGCGAAGAACACTCCTGCTGATGGACCTCTTTCGCTCAAAGGAGATTCCGTCTCCCGTGACGTCCACGAGTTGCGTGGTGGGGACAATCAGAGGTCTCTTCTGGCTCAGGACGAGGGTCGCTTGTTCGAACGCATAGCCAGCACGAATCAGACTGAGTTCGTCGAATCTGCGGGAGATGAAGCTGATACCGTAGGGCAGACCTGGACCCTGTACCACGGTCGAATTTCGACCGTTGTAGAGTACTGTGGTGTTGAGGGGTGCATAACCCAGAGGCACCGTGAGGATCGGGTACCCGCCAATGGCAGCAATCCCCGAGGCAAATCCAGAGGGTAGGACGAGGAGGGTGGCATTGCTGGCGTCGAGTGCCTGCCTGATGCCATCGGAGATGTTTCGATCGGCAGCGACGGCGGCAGCCAAGACTGTCGTGGCATTCCCATCCACCGTCGCCTCGGCACTCTCAAACTCTGCAATGTCGCGGGAGGGATACTCTTCTGCCGCCGTCGATCTTGTGAAATTGATGAGGGAGGCGAGTGAGGTGATGTTTTGGGGGTTGAGGCTGAGTTGGGAGAAATAGTTTGCCAGGTCCTGCTTGAAGTCAATGTCGAGCACGATCGTCTCATTGTTCGAGGCCACAAAGTCTCCGTAGGTCGGAAGAATCACAGAATCCAGGACTGTGGCACCTTGTCTCTGAAGGAGCCCGAGTGCCCTCGTGAAGGATGCATTCACATAATCGGCCACATCGTCGTTGAAGAGCTGACGGGGGATTGCGAGCCGTTGGCCCCGAAGGCCGTCGAGGATACAGGCTCCGACGTAGTCTGGCAAGCTGCTACTGTTGAAGGGAATCGCGCTCGTATCGTTATCTGCAGAGTCCATCCCCGCGATTGCTTGCAAGACATAGGCTGCGTCCTTGACTGTCCGAGCTATAGGAATCAGAAACTGTTTGCATCTCGATGGATTTGACATTGAGACTTACTGATCGGTCCGACCGTGTCTTGATGGGAGGAAATGGGAATCACGAGCGCTCGAGAGGTGAGGCCGACGGTAGGCTTCAGGCCTACGACCCCATTCGTCTCTGCTGGAGAGATGATGCTACCGTCCGTCTCCGATCCCAGGGAGATGGTAGCGAGCCCGATGGACATGCCAACGGCACTTCCGGAACTACTGCCACTCGGATCCTGCAGGGTATGCCAGGCTCCAAACGTCTGATTGCCCCTCGCACTCCATCCATTCGAGGAATTCGAACTCCGGAAATTGGCCCATTGACTCAAGTTTGCCTTTCCCAAGATGACCGCGCCAGCCTGTCTCAACTTTGCCGCCATGGTGGAGTCCCTCGGGACCTTGGCACCGACCAAGGCAAACGACCCAGCCGTCGTATTCTACATTTCCATGTCAATCAAATGTCCCACGAGACATGGCAAAAAAAAGCACACATACCATGCTGTCATTCGTCGCAATATTGTCCTTGATCAAGACTGGCACACCATGGAGCGGGCCAAGCACCGTCCCATTCGCCCTCATCGAGTCCATGGTCGCAGCAATCGTCAGAGCGTCCGGATTGAGTTCAATCACGGCATGCAGCACCTCATTCACCTCTGCGATCCGGGCGAAATAGGCCGTCGTCAGGTCGACACTGGTGAAGGAGCCATTGCTCAGGCCCGCCATGGCATCGTCCACCGACAACGACATGAGATCCGGCAGTCCCAGACCCAGGGATGAGACGAGCCCGATACAGGCTGCCCACTGGACACCTCGGTGTGTCAATTTCCACAACATCCTATGGCCCACTAACTCGCTCAGCTCTTCCCTCAGATCAGCTCAAGGCACAGTTGAAGCCTGAATATGAAAAGCGCATGGCGGGATGAGCTGCTCAAAATGGTCTTATGTCGTCCAAAGACAGGTTACAGCTGTCATGACGTACATGGACAAAGTGAATGTCACCTATCAATTCGGCGCAAAACGCCCTCTCACAAGACCGAAAATGCCACAGATAAGCTTTTGGCCCCGGGATTGCCACGAGGAGGGGCAGAACCTCTCCCGCGCTTGCGATTGGTCCACTTTGGCTAAGCCGGTATCAAGTATGGTTACACATGAGTTGATTAATTATACTGTGGTTGAATATGTACAGCTAGAAGCAATGTCGAAATCTCACAGACCATCTGGCAACTTGAGAGAATCTCGCAGCCATCCACTGCTGCGCAGCTGTGGACTCTGTTTCAACAAACGTGATTGTATATGTTTTTGCAGGGCGACACCATCAAGTCCTCCGTACTTGACGTCGACGCTTACGTCGAGAGAGCAATCATCCATTGTCAGCATCGGCGTACTTGTGAATCGAGCCAAAAATTTCGATCGAGATGCAGGTAAAAGGACGAAAGCCGTCAAATCAAGATTGTCATCCTCGTTGACCTTGACCTCGATTGGGTACATGCCCTCCAAGAGCTCCATCTCGGTCAGTAAGGTAAGCACAGCAGACCATTGATCCTTGATAAAGACAAGTCTATCACGGTAGGACGTGGATGTTGCATCGAGCTCAAGCAGAGAGCGAGAGAGCTGGGCGTGATAGTACTTCTTGACCACGTCCGAATGCGACTCTGAGACATCTTGTGTCAAGGATATCGTTATGCGCAGGTCTGGTAACGACATCTGAACTGACAAAGAGTTCCTGTATAGGAGCGTCATTGAGGACAGATCGACATGCAAGAGCTTCATGCCAGTCTCTTGAGTCATCGTGTCAATCTTGTGCTTCAACTCAGCAATCTCCTCATCGCTGTAGCCCCGAGTGGCCTCCGCTCTCTTTTCCAGTTGCGTGACATGTGCAAGTTGAGCCTCGTATTCCTGTTCCATCTGTATGAGCTGTTGTTTCAGCTCTGTCTCATGTTTCTGCAACTGCTGGAGCTCGGCAGCCTCTTTCTCAAGCTTGAGTTTCTCTTCAGCTGTTTGCTGAATGAGTCGAGCTGCACCTTCATGATCATACGATTCATAGAGATCTTCTTCCCGGAGCATCTCATCAACCACTACTTTCAATTGCTCATATTCCTCCTTCACCTGTGCTAGTTGTGGCGTGATCTTTTGCTTGTATTCTTCCAATCGGTCACATTCCTTCTGGAGCTCAGCCAAGTTCTTCTTGAGTGGCACCAAGACACCACTCAGAAGATTCTCTCTCCATACGTACCAGACACCCTTCGCTGAAAGACGGGATGTTGTCTTGAGTGCTTTGAATTTGGCCTCAAATTCACGCTTTCCAGCAGCATCTGCCCGTCGGTACTGATCAAAGATCTCTGGATTCTGTTCATTCATGTCAGACTCAATCTCATCACACATAGCTCGTCCCTCAGTGATGTATCGAGTCAATTCTCGACACGAATGCTGATACATTTCCAGCATTGGCACAGTGAACTTCTCAGCAAAGAGAGCCTCCACTTCAGCATCTTCAGGCTTCTGCTCCGATATCTTGGCGGCAGGAAGCACAATTGTCTCTCTACGACGAGTGGTCGAAAGGCCCGTCAAGAAGGAAATTCCGGTCATCTTCAAAAAGTCCTTTAGAACGATGGGCGACAAAGGTGCCTCTACAGAGCCCCTTGCAGGTGTGATTGGGATTGTCCTCTGTATAGAAGCGTGTGGAGCGAGGAGTGACCGTTCTGGCGTCTTCGAGGGGGTGGCGAACCTAGCGCGCTTCATTGGAGAGTTTACGACTGGAAGATCCTTGCTGATGACGGGCGATTCGTCCGACACATTCGCTTGTGCCTTTCTAGGCGTCAAGGCTTGGATCCTCTCCTTGAGCATAGTTACACGCATATCGTTCCCATTGACCAGGTTGAAGCCAAACTCTGGCTTTTGTGCTGAGCCAGCCTCAAGCATGACGCGAGAGTCAGGAGAGCCAAAAGCCGGAATCGGATTGTCCAGAAGAGATTTTCTGCGGGAAACCGGTGTACATAGAGGCGTTGTTGCCGTAGCCTTTGCAATTGGAGTCGAAACGGTAGAAGCAGTCTTGCGTGGGGAGGTCCGTGCACTCACCACTGGACTGCGAATAGGACCAGAGCTCAGTCGACGTTTGGCAGGAGATGTTTTAGAAGGGCTTGCGGATCTCAATCTCTGTGAAGGCATACCGAGTACTTTCGCTGTAGGTGTTTCTGGTGTCTTGGCAGTCTGACTGGGAGTAGAGGGTCCTGAGACCACGGTATGCGCTGCAGCAGAGGCTGCGAGGGGTGTGCCGAGTGCAAGCTTGTCCGGCAGAACTCTTGTTAAATCCATATCGAAGCTTTGTGTATCATCCTCCGTGGCAGTTTGCAATCCCGGGACTGCTTCGTGATTATCAGAGTCGTCCAGCAGAGAAGCAGATCCTCCGAATATATGCGTCGGCACAGCCTGCGTCATGTCCATGTTCATCGTCTCGTCGTTCTGGGTCTGCTGGGTGACATCGGCCATGCTGACATCCATCATGCTTACGTCTTCTGTCGAAGGAGCAGTAGAACCCCAGTCAAATCCGAGGCCGTTGGACATCAAGCTCTTCTTTTCCGGAGAAGTCTTGATCGTCGTAGGAAGGGCACGAGTAAAGTCCATGTTTTGTGTAAAGCCGTCTGCTTGAGTCACCGATCCTTCACATAACCTCTGAGTCTCGTCCTCTTCCGTTGCCACTGTGTATGAGGTGTGAGATGTTGGTTCGTCGACAGTCTCACCAGGAGATGGACCTACCTGATTGCCAGAGACAATTCTTGTCTCATCCATGTTGACTGTCTCGTCATCATCCTGATCCATCTGATCTGCTGCAAAATCATTGTCGCTTGCGCTCTGCTGCATATCTGTACCCACCAATCGAGCATTCAGAAGAGATGAATTCGGAGCCAAGGGAATCTTTGATGGCGACTGAGCTGCTCGGATGATGCCGCCAACAATGCGAGTCATTTCCATGTTATCGATAGTCTCATTGCCGCTGGCGAAGGGAGAGGATGGGTCCAACACGGGGTGAACACTTCCGACGGTCCTCGTCATGTCCATCGAGGCATCGTCCTCGCCATCTTCCAATACAGCGTTCGCCTCCGTCATTCTGCTAAGCAGGGGGGAATGCTTTCTGGGCGATCTCCTGGCTTGAGCTTCACCACCAGGAGGTAAAATATCTGTCAGGTCCATGGCAGCTGTTTCGTCTTCACTTGCATCGCTGGGACCATCAGACTCATCCGAGTCGCTTTCCAGATCGTCATCATCATCCGACATTGGAGTCGCTTGTGAGAGTGGGTTGCTTTGTTTAGCAGTCATCTTTCCCGATAGCTGTGTGAAGACGTTTGTCAAGTCCATCGTAATCTCATCATTGCTGTCGTCCATCGACGTTCGTGCCTTGGGCGACCTCGAGGGAGATTGCTGCACAGTCGGCACGATCGGAGACTTTGCTGGCGAGGTTCGAGTGCTACGTCGTGGAGTAGTCTGGGGTGGAGACTCTCCCGGCTTTTCGAATAGCCTGACAGAGGCATGTGAGGCGAAGCTCACTCGTCTGTTGAGGGACTTGCGTCTCTTTTCCGCACTCTCGGATCGCTTCTTGGATGGTGAATGAATTGGAATAAATGCTATTGTGTGCGCATCGTCACCATTATTGTTTCCTTTGAGAATTCCGCGAGACGATTTTGTAACCACTCTGACTGTCGGTGGAGTTGAGAACGACTTGGCGCGTTTCCGTGTGAATGTCGGTGTCGCTGTTATGTTTTCCTTGTCCATTGTCGCAACTTGACCGCGGATGCCTTGACCTTGTACACCTGTATTGCAAAGTAGCTCCTCTCTCCTGCCCCTTGATATGTATCGATATCTGGCGGCAAGTGAAGTCCAGCTGAGGTGGAGTAGAGGAGAGTCTGAGTGTCGATCGCTGTAGCGTGCAAGGATGGTCCATTGTTGATGTTTTTGTTGACGTTTGGCGGACACTCGCGCAGAGACATCTGCACGTGAGCAGGAAGATAGAGACAAACACGTGCGGGAAAACGAGAGAGGACCAATGGGAAGTCGCCGATGAGGTCTGTGGGGATGAGTCGAGGAGCACGGACGTTTCTTGGCCTGCAGGTCTCGACTCTGAGTCATCTGAGAATGATGTGTTGGGGGATGTCAGATATTGCAATAGTATAGTTGATCAAAGATGGCTCATGACACTGCCGCAGCTAATCAGGCACATTGGTCAAAGTCAGCATCGACCTATGCCCATGACAAGAGATTTGAGAGGGGTCTTGCACAGATCAAATCCAACTTGCAGAGAAATGCAGAATGGATGGGTCTGTCTACTTGCAAGACACAGGATGTGACTGTTGTCGACTATGCTTGTGGCCCAGGTACGGCGGCATTTGCTCTCCTTGATTATGCCGAAGAGATCATTGGCATCGATTCGGCAGAAGGCATGGTCGAGCAGTTTAATGAACAGGTCAAGGCCAAAGGTCTGTTATCCAGCAAGATCTTTGCTGTTCGCGGAGACATTGTCAGTGCTCAGCAGTCGACTGACACTCTTGCACGGTATCATGGTACGGCAGACTTGCTCGTCGTCTCGATGGGCTTCCATCACTTCGACCAGCCAGCGTCCACCATAGGCAAACTCGTAAAGTTGGTGAAAGTAGGCGGCAGGCTCGTCATCCTCGACTTTCTCAAGCACAATCAATTCGAGGGCGTAGAGGACGCGGCTGCCTCCACCATCGGACGAGGTGCCAGCGCGGGTTTCAGTTCAGAGGAAATCAAGGCGATGTTTGAGCAGGGCGGGTGCGTCGATGTAGAGGTCCGTGAGTGGCAGCCTGAATCTGCCGGTGGTGAGGGACAATTGATTCTCTACAAGCCAAGTGGAGAGCTGCGTTTCGACGTCTTCACCTGTCGAGGTACAAAGCAATGATGTAAAAAGTAATCTCAATTACAAGGGTTTTTTTTCACCGATGGCTCCCCATCGAGTGTACTTCCGCACCCCGCCATCGAGGGCCCCGCCTTTTTGTTACGCACGGAATTTGCAGATGGGTGGCTTCTTCCCCGGCTGCTTCGCCTGAAACCTGGCGAAATCAGTTCCCCACACTTGCTTCTTCTGTCCTCCTCTGGCCATCTCCCTTCTTGCACGTCCATCGACGATTCATACAGAGATTGATTGTCGGACAAGTGTCGGACACTCGTCATTCAGAGGCCCGAAATCACAGCAGCGACCTGGGCAAAGTCTCCGCAATGAAAGACACGGAGGAGATTCCCGAGTACTTTAATTTTGCGGAAGATGTAGTGGATCACTGGGCGAGGGAGACGACGCACAGAGCCATGATTGCCATCTCTCAAGATCAACAGAGACGAGACTTGACCTTTAACCACTTCAGTCGCAAGTCCCATCAAGCTGCGCTCTTCCTGCAGTCACTCGGCATCGTGAAGGGGGATGTAGTGATGATGGTCTTGCCCAGGACTCCAGAGTGGTGGGAGATTTTCGTCGGCATCGTCCGCCTGGGAGCCGTTCCTGCTCCGTGTACCACGCTGCTCGTGACGAAGGATCTCGAGTATCGAGCGAATGCAGCCCACGCAAGGTTGTTTATCGGGGACGCGGCTGCCCTCTCGAAGTTCCATGCATGTACCTCCCTACCAGCTGGCATCAAGACCGTTTCCCTCTTTGGCACTGGTAGCGGCACTGCCTCGTCTGCTTCAGACTATCACGCAGGAATCGCCAAATTCGACGGTCAGTCTTTCCCTTCCATCAAGACGAGAGCAACAGACGATGGCCTACTCTATTTCACTTCTGGCACGACTGGAAATCCCAAGATTGTCATCCACAATCAAGTCTCCTATGGGCTCGGCCACAAGATGACGACAGGCAAGTACTGGCTCCAATTGACACCCAAATCAGTCTATTGGAACCTCTCGGAGCAAGGATGGGCAAAGGCAGGCTGGAGTGTCTGTGCGGCATGGTCGAACGGCTCGACTCTGTTCGTCAAGGACATGCGAGGGGCATTCGACCCGATCGAGGTTCTCGACAACCTACATCGCTACGAGATCACGACCCTCTGTGCGCCTCCGACGGCCTATCGACCGATGACCTCCCTCGATGCCATCACCCATCTCAAGAAATTCCCCTTCAGGTCACTGACCCATTGCGTCGGCGCAGGTGAACCTCTGAACCCCGAAGTCATCCGGGTCTGGCGTGAAGAGACGAGGATGGAGATCAGGGATGGATACGGGCAGACGGAGACGGTCATGTTGTGTGGCAATGGTAAAGGGGTCCAAGTCAGACCTGGGTCCATGGGCAAAGCCAGTCCCGGCATCACCTTGTCCGTGCTCGATCCACACGGCAATGAAGTTCTGGAGGAAGAGGGCGACATTGGCGTCCTCACCGCCCATCATGCCCGCCGACACGATCACTTCATCTTTGCCGGCTACCGCGCACAGTCTTCCCCTACTGCTCCCCCTCGTACTGCTCTCGCCAGACGTCCACAACGAGACTCGATCGTGCGGCCCGAACGGCAGGGTCGAGATGGGAAGAGGTGGTATCTGACGGGAGATCGAGCAATCAATGACCGAGACGGCTATTTCTGGTTCATCGGTCGGAATGACGACGTGATCAATTCTTCGGGCTATAGGATCGGTCCGTTCGAGGTCGAATCCGCGCTGAAATCGCATCCGGCAGTCCTCGAGTCGGCCGTGGTCGGGTCTCCCGATCCCCAGAGATCCGAGATCGTCAAGGCCTTTGTCGTCCTCACGAAGGAGTACAACCGACTCGGAGACGCAAGCCAGTCGACCGCCGACGATCGCACTGCCTCGCTCGTCAAGGAGCTGCAGGACCATGTGAAAAGGGTCGCTGCACCCTACAAATATCCTCGAGAGATTGAGTTTCGTCAAGAGCTTCCAAAGACTGTCAGTGGGAAGATCAAGCGAGTGGACCTCCGGTTGGAGGAGAGACGAAAGAAGGCTGCCAACAAGGCGAAACTATAGTGCCCTTCCAATACTTTGGAGACAAAAAAAAAAGACATTTACATGAATCTATAGGATGATGTCTTGGATGTCATGACGAATAATCACAATTGGTAGATCCAATAGATACTGGCATCACCCAACTCCCTGCCTTCCCTCTTCCCATGAGCTCCTTCCTCTCTCTCTTGCAGCCTCGCGGCGTTTCTCCGCTTGAGGAGGAAATATTGAGCTGCCGTGGTCAGGGCGGCAAAAGTCAGCCATCCGAGCGTCATGCCGTGACCCATCTTGTAACCCGGACTCTGCGCCGGGCGATACATCTGACTGCCCACGACTGCACCTCCCAAGATTCCGACGGCGATCTGCAGAGCACAAGCCACCGCTCGCTTTGTCTGACCAGAGACATTGTTTGCCGGCCAAGAGAGGACGATGGCTGTGGCGGGGTAGATGCCGGCAGCTGCAATCATGACTCCGGTGTATTGCGCTCCAGTCTTGATACTCGACAGGAGAACCACGTATCCGATTCCTGCCACGAGACAGCCTAGCAGAATGAAGGGCGCACGCAACTTGTAGACGAAAGAATAGTGGGCTGCCAAGAGTGTCGTGAGGAAGGCCAAGGCATAAGGTGGCACACTCAAGAGTTGCGCATTCGCGGCGGAGTAGCCCATGTTTTTGATGATGGTCGGCAGGAAGAGGGAGAGTGTGTAGAGTGCGAAACTCATGCCGACATACTGAAATGCATAGAGCCAGACACTGATGTCCTTGAAGGCAGAAGCAACGTTCGACCAAGTGAATGGCTCCATGTCGGTGGCATCGCCACTCGCCCTCAGTCGCTTCAGGCACAACTCTCTCTCAGTCTCATCCAGAAAAGTGGCCGTCCTGGGGTAATCGTGGATGAGAAAGTGTGCGAGGACTGCAATGACAATCGTCAACAAGCCCTCAATGATGAAGATCCAGCTCCATCCGGCCTTCCCACCGATGCCATCCATCTTGCCGATGGCAAAGGCAAGGACTCCACCAAACGCACCACTGAGACTTGCAGCCGAGAAGAAGAGGGCGATTCGATAGTGTTGCTCGGCCCGCGTGTACCACATCGACAGGAGATAGACGATGCCGGGAAATAATCCGGCTTCCGTCAATCCCAAGAAGAATCGAGTCACCAAGAGACCACCAAAGTCATGGACGAGACCCATGCAGACACCCACGATACCCCAAGAGACCATGAGACTCGGCAACCAGATCTTGGGCTTCACTCTCTTCAATATGATATTGCTCGGGACCTCAAACAAGACATAACCAAAGAAATATATCGTCAATGTCCAGAGATCTATAGAAAGCATTGGTCAGTCCACCATATCCCGTAAAAGGTAAAGCAGGATTGACAAACAATTTTCATTGGAAATGTTCAAATCAGTCGTGAGACCATCCAACTTGGCATTCGCGATGTTTGATCGATCGAGAAAAGAGAGCAGATAGAGCACTGTCAGGATCGGAAGCACATGTCTGTCCACTTTATGTAAGAGACGACGTTCCTCCGGGGTTGTCGAATCATCTTGCGTGAAAGAGTCGCGCCGACCCTCGCTCGAAAGGTCGCTCTTTTCTGCATCGATTGACTGACGCATCTCTGATTCAATATCGTGTCTCGACGACACCTTTATATATCAATATATATTGAAAAGCACGCACAGGGACTTGGAGAGCAGATAGGAAGGATATGAGGAAATTGATGTCATCCTGGAATTGCGCGGGAAAGGTTGTGGATGGTGTGCTTTCATGGCGCAAGTAGCCTTCTTCAGCGCATCCCATTGGACGGCGGATTTCATCTCGACAACTCTCGTGGGGCACTTGCGCTCCAAATGAAAAGAACCCAAAAATTCTGCCGAAAGAATCCAGCAGAGCTCGGCTCTCTTCTCCATCCACTCATGTGGGGGATACCCCAGGACCATTCACTCGCTCGATTTCGGGCTGCTGATGTTCGGGCTGCTGACTCTAGAGGGTGTATCTGAACATGGTATCTGCCTCTGATACAGCATACAAGCTCGCCTTGCGCGCCTCAGGTGTCTGCGCGATCTTGCCATATTGTTGATCCCTGCGCGCATTCATGATGCGCAGCCAGGTCTGGAGACACATGGCGAGCAGACCTACGAAGAACATGAATGCCGAACACACGGCCATGCCTGTCACATAATAAGGAGCTTGGTGTGCTGGAAATAACCTCGTTCCAAGTAAGGGTCCACATTGACCCACAAGGTTGAGCATGGCAAGTCCAGTAGCTTTTCGACTGTCATTGCCTTGATTGTTCAGTACCCAAGGTAAAATGATGGCAATCGAGGGAAAGATTCCTGCAGCCGCGAGAAAGACACCCGTGTAGCGAGCTGCAGTCGATTTGGTAACTGCCAATACCAGATACCCTATTCCTCCGAGGAAACTCAGCCCGAGGACAAAGAAACCCCTGTTTCGTAATTTGTCTGATAAGAAGGCGCAAGTGATCAGCACAAGGAAACTCAGAATATATGGCGGAGCCTGCCACGGTCAGTCAAATAAGCTCGGATGACTAGTGGTGATCTTACTGAAAGTCCTTGAGCATTGATACTCGTGAACCCCATCTCACCTGATTATAGTCAGCATATATCTATGCCCAGAAAAGAAAATGATTACTCAAGATGGTCGGAAGAAAGACCGGTAAGGATGAAAAGGAAACATTGCAGGAGAAATACATCAGAGCCGTGATCCAGTTTTTGGGGTCAGCCAAGCCACGGCCAATCTCCCGTAAGCTGAGTCCCAGATGTTTGTGGACAGACGTGGTCACCCCTCTTGCAAGTGCTATCTGCTTCTGTCTTGCTGTCAGGAAGGTGGCGTCTTGTGGATTGTCTGGCAGACAGAAGAAGGCGACGAATGCCATGACGATTGTCGGAGCACCCTCGACAATGAATAGTAACTTCCAATTAGCTATATTGGTATCTGCTTGCACGATACCATATGCTAGGGCTCCGGCGAATGCTGAAGCCAGTGCAGCCACACCAAAGAAGAGACCTGTCCTGAGCCCAAGTTCATGCTTCAAATAGAAGAAGCTGAGGTAGAGCGGGACACCGGGTCCGTATGCTGCCTCGACGGCGCCGAGAAAGAATCTGATGGCCATCATCTCACTCCACTTTGTCGTGCCAGCCTGACAGATTGCGAGTACACCCCACAAGAAGACGACACTCGAGACCCAATATTTTGGCCTGAACAACTTCCAGCCAAATGTCAGGGGCTCGAAGCAAATATATGAGATGTAGAATATCGTCAACAGCCAAGCATAATTGTCAGATGAGAGACTGAGGTCTGTCTGCATGCCCGCAGTCTTTGCATTTCCTATGTTTGACCGGTCGAGGTACGCCAAAAGGTAGAGGACGGAAACGAGAGGGACCACATGAAGGTCACACTGTCTTACAACTGCTTTTTCCTCTTCTCTGGAATAGGCAAGCTTCTCGCAATCCTGGCTTGTCTCTGTCTTTTGACTCTCCTGCAATTCAGCCATCTGTGACTCCTGTTTACCCAAATCCTCGCTCGTCTCTCGCGAGATCTGGGCATCCATAGGTTTCTGCATTTCACGTAGTCCGAATTTGTGCTTGACTTGGCTTAATCCGTCTTCTCCCTCGTGTGGCAGTGTCAGTCTCTCACTTAGTCTTGCGTAATCGGCCCTAGTTCATGTGGTGCTGTTGCAATTTCTTGGCATGAGGAAGTGATCGAGCAGAGAGTGGGATGCCCACGGGCATCCCCAGTGGTCCGGCAATTGATCAACCTTTCTGAGCCTTTCCCCAGCTTCATCATCAGGAGCGGCTGCCGTCTCCTCGGCTAGATTTACCTGATCACTGGACCATCGTCTGACGGTTTTCTGCGCCATTTGGGTACTAGCATTGACTCGAGAGCTGAACTGAATTTACATATTCTATATAGTCTTCAGCTATTCTAGAGACACATCTAGCATGATGATACCTAACAGATATCATTAGTGTTGACCATCTTTCCTGTTCTTGCTTTTTTTTTATGAATTATAATAGCTAAGCCCACTTCTGTTGTGGGGGAAATAGCTGATCCTGCTATGCGCTGAATACAAGAGTATTTTGCTCCAAAAGGGTGGAAGTGCGATCCGTTCGATTGTTTTCATGTCTATTCTCTACTGGTGCCCAATCTGTACCGTAGCGAGACAGGGCAGAGCTTATTATTGCCTAGGTCTGCACATAAGCTATAAATTACCAGGTGATGGTGTACGTGCTTTGACCTCAACATTGGAGTAGCTACAAATATGGCCGTGCGCAAGCTGTCATGAGGCTATCAGTACTATTGCATGAAGTAACAACGATGGTAGCTTGAACCCTCAGTAAACACATCCAGACATGATTCAGATATACAAGACACTCTGTTGCATCTGGTACAGAATTGTGACCATGTTGGGCTCACCTGCTGCAACTGCGCAATGTTATAGTAGACTGCGTTCAAGAGAGTCTGAAAAACATGAGGAGATCGCTATGCTAGCTCTGAATATGATATGGTTCTTTTTCTTGAATTTGCATGGTCAACTGTCTCCAGAGTGACACAAAAGCGATAGACTCTGCAGTGTGATCGCACTGCAGAAGTGTACTGCATAGGGAGGAATGGATCAGACGAAACAAGCGTTTCGGTAGCCAAATTTATGCGCTAGCGGGCCTAGCTCAGGTGTCCGAGACCAGCAGATGGTGGTGCTATGACATTTTGTCTGGGTTGAAACGTGTGTTTGAATGTAGCAGCACAGTCTCATGTTCTATATAGAACCGTGACGCCAGCTTCGAAGTCTATCCTTGCCACCCCAAATCTCGGACCGCATCTTTGCTCACCAAGACAGTGTGGCACCGCATTCATCCTGAATTTGTTCGGAGCAGGTTTCTGTGGCAAGTGCATCTAAGTATTCCCTCGATAGCAATCGCAAAGGACATAAGCGGCCTTAGGCGATTGGACGAGGGAGTTTGGCGCGTCTTTGACAACATTTCGCTGCAGAACGCGCTAAGATAGTGACTGTACCCTCTTTTTCAGCCCGATCGCAATTTACACTGCACCATACCTGCAATGCACCCAACAATACTTGTCAAAGCCGAGACCTTCATGCTGTCCAGGGAACAGCTTGAAGGTCTCCCAGAAGAGGCAAAGCAGGCGCTTGAACAAGTAGACGATGTTAGTGGTTCGCACTAAACATGAAGCATGATCTCAGGGGCTGATCTGGTATAGCTCAAATACTTTCTTGCCACAGCGCCAGCGAACTGGCAGGTCGACCAGATCATCCGTCGATATCTCCTTCCTTCTGGCGAGTATGTGAGCTGCATTCTTTGGAGGTGAGCATGATCCTGACTGGTTGCTCTTTGAAAGACGATCGAAAGCTGCATCGCCAGATGATCGCAGATAATCGCAAGACAGAATCCTGATCGTTTCTGCTGCGATCTATTCCAAAGTCTCAAAGCTGATGATCAGGAGCGAGCGTCTTCGATAGCACCCAGAGTTGTCCTTGATCAGAGAGGCTGATGGTACAATAGGAACCTGTTTCATGTCACAGGAACGGATATTGTTCGAGCGTTGACCTATCGTTTCCAAGCCTTTGGCAGGCCTGTACGGAACGTGAAGAAGTTTGAAGAAGGTGTCTTCTCAGACCTTAGAAACCTCAAACCCGGCACCGATGCATCTCTAGAGGAGCCAAAGTCTGCTTTCCTTGACCTGCTCTACAAGAACAATTGCATCCGAACGCAGAAAAAGCAGAAAGTCTTTTATTGGTTTTCTGTGCCGCATGATCGTCTGTTCCTGGATGCCTTGGAAAGGGATCTCAAGCGAGAACGCATGGGTACTGAGGCTACTACCATGGCAGTCCAAGAACCGGCGCTGTCATTCGTCTTCGATGCCACCCAGTCCCTTTATGACCAACTTACAATGTCTCTGCAGAATGTGGCAGCAAATGAAGTAGGGGCTAGTCTGGCAGCCCAACAAGCACAGAACAATATGATCGTAAATCAATTTCCGAACCCATCACAGAACCTCGGGCAGATGGCGAGCTTCAGTCCACAGCCGGGTCCGTCCGTAGCATACCATCAACGATCCCAGAGCATTCAATCTGCGGTGCCGATTGATTACTATGGTCATAGTCGTCACAGTTCGTCACAGCCAAATAGCATTGCGTTCGATTATCCAAGCTTTGATATGCAGCAGAGCTACGAGCCATATCCGAGAGAGCATAGAACTTCTGCGCCAGCAATATTTGACTCGTTACCTGGTTATGCTGTTGCACCAGATCCATATCGTATGCAACCTGGCGGACATCAAAGAGCAGTATCCTACGACCAGGCATTTGATAGCTCTTTCAGTTACAACGCCAGGCAAATGGGATTACACGGTACAGATTTGGCAATGACAGCCGATGCACAGTCTTCAATCATGCACTCGGAGAACTCCAACCAAAGTTTGGACAATGCCCAGGGCGACTCCGGGTGTCCACTTATGCATAATCTGCCTGGTACGCAATATGACTCCACAGTCATACACGAGGCTGAAGACCTGACATACTATGTCCCCGGACAAGCTTCTCTTCATGACTACTTGTCCCCGCATCAGGCCAGGCAAGTGATTAGCTTGAACCATCACATAGTGGAGGGCAGTCCGACCTACAAGCAGAGGAGAAGAAGGTCAAGTATCCCATGCAACCTTCTTTGGGAACAAAGTACGGCTGTTCGCGACTGCCAGAAAAGAGCTACGATGGAGCCTAGAATCGTAGAAACTTATGAAGCAGAGAGTGAAAGAACGTCCATGGGGGGAGTTACTGACGGGCAAGGCTGTTCCTATTATATGTCCCTGTCACCTACGCAGGCCGCCACGGCTGTGGAGGTGCAGGAAGCAGATGACGAAGGTCTGTCTTACATGTGTGATAATGAGATTGCTGAACTCGAGAGCAGCACATCACGCGTTGAGATTGATACAGATGCAGGCAGTCCGTATGATACAAAGACTTACAACTGTCCTCTTCCAGCCTGTGGCAGGCTTTTCAAACGTCTAGAGCATCTCAAAAGACATGTCCGTACACATACACACGAACGACCATTCGCGTGTGACTTCTGCGATAAACGTTTCAGTAGAAACGACAATCTCGCGCAACATCGTAAAACCCATGGAAGACACGAATCTGCATCGTCGAGCTCCGTTCTAGATCAGGAAACCACGCTAGATCAACAGCTTGACACTGTTCCTGACACACAGCAAGTTCTGAGCTTCGATGTCGACACTCGGGCTGATGCGAAGTTAGATCAGACCGACAGAGAGAGCTTGCAGAAGCTCGTAGCGTATCGGCTCCCGGATGATGTGCAGATGCACGGAATTGGTTCGAAGCTAGATTCAGGTCGACAGAAATATAGAGTGATTGAGACGGACGAATGCTCCGATTATCAGCCAATTCCAGAAGATCCGCTGAGCTATCAGCATAATTTAATTGCCATCCCGTCAGCACGTCTCGATATCGCTCCAGACTCACATCCTGTGCTTGAGAGCAGGTCGTTCTATGGATTCGACAGTCATTCACGAATGCTGGGTTACAGTGTCCCGCCTGACCCCTCAGTCTTCTTTCATGAAACGGCACCTCGGTCTGCCTGGCGCGACGAGGATCTTATGCATCCTTCGGAGCAGTTCCGCAACAGTGCTGACAGTGTTGGAATGACAATGACTTCAACAAGAGACAACACTGTTGGCCCTTCTTGGTCGTAATCACGTCGGCTGACTGCTCGGCCAGTGGCTGAAGCTGAAACTTTGGTGGAGAATGTTAGCGGTTACGGAAATGGTTGCAAGGTTTTGTAAAAGGGCTTGTGACGCACACTTAATTGTGCTGCAGAATGAGGTCACGGGCATATAGTGGATGATATCGCAGCACTAGTAATTCTTAATTCCTTCTCTGACATTTTCACATCATAGTAAACTTATTTTTTGCAGAATCGAGACTCTATTCGCACTCGCTATGCTACGAAACATAAATTACAGTATAAATCCAGACACAATGACACGACTGCAGAATGATCAGTTGTTGGATGAACATTGAATTGTTGGCAGTCTTTTGACAAGAGCGCAACGGTGATTTCTATTGACTGGGTCCTCCGAGCGTGGTGCCATGGCCTGTGGATGTCTCCATTTTGAAGACCTTTTCTGATTGGTTGTCGGTCTCTTCCAGGGCAGCGGCAGCAGCAGCAGCAGCCTTACGAGCCATTCTCTTTGCCCGAGTATCGGCTTTATCGACGACGACGCCGCCATTCGGAACAATACTGTCTTCTTCAGCCTGATCTACGCCGTCGTCTCTCATCTCGGCGTCTTCTTCGGTGGCTCGATTCGGTGTTTTCGAGTCTGTGTGTTGGTGGTGTTGGTCGAGTGCGGACATCAGTCTCGCCTTGCGAATCTTTTTCTGCTGGACTTTCTTGGAATCTATTTTGCCGTAGATGATGTCTGACTGTTGTGTCCGTCGAGACTTGATGGCGGAATGTTGGGCCTTGGCTCTAGCCGTGTTCTTATTCTTGGGACGGTTGATGCTGTTCTTGGACGGCATTTTCTGTGTTGAATGTTTTTCTTTGCTGATGAATTCTCGAAGGTGTGCAAATCAGATATGAGGTACTACCAGGCCGGATGTGAAGTATTTCTTGATTGAGCGCTCCTGAAGTATCTAGTATTTTGTGCTGCGAGCTAGCGACTAGGATGTCACTTTCTCTGATGCGCTCGATTGAAGGGCAAAAAGTCGGTTTCAACAATTTTTTGAGGCACTGCCACAGCCGCTTGCCGCCCCCACCATCTAAACATCTCCAAGCAGATTGAGTGACGTTTGGCAACGGACGATAGAGGACTCATTAGACTGCCTTGACGCAGTGGATGCAAGAATTGAGGGATCGGCTTTCACCAACCTCGACAGGATTCGCCCGACCATGGGTGAGGAAGGCTTGATGCCTCAGACGATCGGCTATGGAAGAGCAGATAAGGACGCTCTCGTGGAAGCCTATGTCGGCAAAACCATCTCAGAAGTGCCAACTCCGGCATGTGTTCTCAATAGACAAGTAGTGGTAGGAAACTGCCGAAGCATGTTGATGAATGCCGATGATCAGGGAGTTTCGTTTCGTGCCCACATCAAGACACACAAGACACTCGAGGGAGTGCGATTACAACTGG
Organism: Taphrina sp. SM11; assembly: GCA_004000165.1. Lineage (NCBI taxonomy): Eukaryota > Fungi > Ascomycota > Taphrinomycetes > Taphrinales > Taphrinaceae > Taphrina > Taphrina sp. SM11. The sequence goes on along the minus strand of RHDT01000108.1, from coordinate 23,739 downwards.
CTACTTCCAAGCATGGCAAGATTGTCGTCTCCACGGTCATGGAGGCATATTCTGTGCTGCCTCTCGTCGACGAAGGTCTTCTTTGGGACGTTCTCTATGGCTTTCCAGTCGTGCAATCGAGAATGACGGAGCTGACAAAATTGGCGGGCAGGATACCAAACTTGCGACTGATGGTGGACTCTGAAGCTCAGTTGCACGCCCTGGTGATTCATGCTCGCCAAATGAAGCTGTCGATCAAGTGGAGCATCTTTATCAAGATCGATTGTGGCACCAATCGAGCGGGTCTCCTACCAACTTCAGAGTCATTGAAGGCTCTCATCAATCTGGCTTGCTCTGATAAGATGACAGAACATGTGGAGATCTACGGATTCTATGTGCATGCTGGCCACTCCTATGCCGACAAGACTCGGGAAAATGCCGAGGAGACATTGCGGACGGAGATCCATGCCGCCGACAGTGCTGCAGCTTATGCAGAGAGTGTCATGGTCAGACCGACCTCTCAACCTTTCACCTTGAGCGTCGGGGCCACTCCGACGGCGCATGCTTCCTGCAACCTGACAAAAGAGGACTTTCGAGCACCTCATGGCAAAGTAGAATTACATGCTGGCTGCTATCCCTTCTGTGACTTGCAACAGCTGGCTACCTCCCTGATCTGCGAAGCCGACATTGCCATCCGAGTGGTGGCCGAAGTCGCATCTAGCTATGTCGAACGAGACGAAATGCTCATCAACGCAGGATGCATAGCTCTTGGGAGAGAGTTCAGTACTTTCCCTGGCTTTGGACACGTCACGTCGCCTACAAAGAATGAATGGCAGGTCGGCAGGATGTCTCAAGAGCATGGCATCCTCACAAGAGTCAATCAAAGTCATACTCCACTGCTTCCTGAGGGAGAGAAGGTCCTGATCATTCCACAGCATGCCTGCATCACGGGAGCTGGCTATCAGTGGTACTACATTGTGGACGACGAAGGACCTTCAGCCAAAATTGTGGACATCTGGATTCGCTTCAACGGATGGTGACATTTGCAGAAGACGATTCACTTTGAATTCAAGTAGGATAGGAATCGAGTCTCCAGTAGAGTCACAAACTGGTGATCAGAGCGAAAGCGTAGGAAACGCGCGATCAGTGATGAACCTTGCCGAAGCCACCGTTTTCCCCTTAGCTGAGCGCAGGTGCAAAAGATTCTCGATCCTTCATCCAGAGAGAACCATCTTTTAACAAATGTAAGATGTGCCATACAGAGTCCATTCTCTGCTGACTGGATAATAGACCCTTCTACATCACTTTGTGCCGTACTTTCCATCTTCCAGGATGCGAGCACCATTTAGCTAGAAGCAGAGTCACTTCCAGTCCGCGGTTTTTAGGCCTCTATCTGTATTTCACGCAGACATGAGGTCACCTACTGTCGATACATCCTTCTTGTCAGCACTGCCTTCTCGGTCGAAGATGACGTGGTGTGTGTCATAGGACCTGTCCGATCGAGTGGTTGGCTCATGCGATTCGAGCGTAGAGGTCAGATGCTGCACATCATTGTCGAATTCCCGCTTATGGAGGTCGTTTCACATCTGTTTAAATTGTCCCGCCTAGTCTCAGTGGGTGTGTGCCAGGGAAACGCAGATAAGAGAAAATGTCCTATCTGGAATTATGAGGGCATCAACCACGCCAACTGTTTCGTTGTCGACTTTGGTGATGTAAAATGCTCTCGACATTCAACTTGTAGGTAATGAAATGTACTCTATCACCTTAGGCGCGGTTTATTCATCACTTGAGATCCATGCGACCAACGTGAGCATCCGTGCACAAGCCAGATCCTCAATCATCTCATCCTGATGGGCGATTGATTCTGGGTAGAATGAGAAAATGCTCGTATTCCCCGCATGCTTCGGCTATGGATGAACTGGCAACCGGTGGAACAAGCACAAAACAAAGGCTGAAGAAGGAGACAAAAGAAAGCATCCGACGGCTCGACAAGGACAGGCTGAAATGACGGCAGCAACTCTTACCATCCCCTACCGTTGTCCTTGACCTCCAGCTCATCTCTCCTGTGACTCCCATCACGCAGCACCACTCTCTTGCAACACTCGTTTCACCTGGTGGCTCGATCTCCATCTCACTCGCTAAATCACGCTCATTTGACACCTCGAACCTCGCTCCACACGATTAAGAATCGTCGCCCTTCCCATAAAAGGGCACACTTTTAGCTGAAAACTTGAGATTCCCATACTACACAGCGCATCATGGCCCTCAATTGCAGTAACGAAGCGCCGAACAGAGTCTTTCCCTTCTCTCACAGTCGATCGGATTCTGCTTACTCGCTCTCACAGGCCGGCGCAAAGTCTTCCTTGAGACGATCAAATTCTATACGCAGCAGCAAGGACATTATCCCACTTGTGCTCCAATCTGGACCAGAGGAAGCTGCTGCGAAAAACACAAGAGCGCCTGCAGGACATCGTCGTGGCCTCAGCATCAATCTTGCCCGATCAGGTGCCAATTCGAAATCGGATTCCAGGCCGATCCGACCACAGTCCATGCTCTTCAACCGATTACCTCCTGCTCGCGATATACAAGAGTCAGCGCCGATCAGATCTCTTGCGCAACACGATCGATCGGGTTCCAGATCATTTCGTGAGAGCATAAGTCTTAGGACGACTGGCGCAGAAAGTGCTGGCATCCATGGCTCTCCTGTGGTGCCAAGTTGCGGTTGTGCCTTGCTTGCTGTCAAACAAGAGTCCAGACTCAAAGGCCGAATCACGGACCTCGAGACTGAGCGTGACACGAAAGAATTGACAATCTCGATGCTTTCGGAGCAGCTCCTAGACAAGTCGCAGGAACTTGAACTCCTACGACAGAGAATGGCGGTGATGGAGAAGTTACTTGGAGAGACGCCTGTGATGACGCCTTCCATCGAGCTACCAGAACAAAAGTTTTCCACAACAGACTCTGGCATCGGATCTGATGTCTCGAGGCCGCCCTCACAGTCGTCTTCCAACTATTCCCCACCAACGAAGGGACCACGACGGATCTCACTTAATTCCATCAACCCGGATCTCTCCTATGAGGATCTCATTGACGAGAATGTTGCACTGAAGGAAGAAGTCGTCAGGCTGAACTATGTTCTGGAGGATGGGCTCGGAGCCATTGCGGGAATGAGCATCTGAATCGTTCGCAATGTACATATAGGGATATATAGTGCAATCTATCATAGGATTTGGGTGTCTAGCGTAGGGGTCTTTTACTGAAATTCATGGCAATACACCTTTTCATGCCACAACTGCCCTTGATTTCCCGTGGAAAGAGCGAATCCGTCTTTGCTGTTCGGAAATCGCGCTTTGGGCGGTGAGCAGCAGCCGCCGCCGTTTTGAGCGAGCGGCCGACCAAAAACACTTTGCCCCATAACACAACACCTGTCGCATAAGGACAAGGATTCCTTCGCTGCTGTGTACGGCGCCTGTTTGCTGTCAATACTGCCAACAATCTCTCAGACAAACCATAGCACTGTCACTATGCGCGAATGAGCTCTTGAGGAAATTGCGGACACCTTATCTGAGTTACGCAGGTACTCCGTCACCATTCCGAAACGAAGAGCGCCATAGAAGTTGAGTGACGGTGCAAGCTTTCGAGTATCTTCGAGACAGCTCGTATGTCTGTCAAGATGCAGTTCTCATGCTCGGCAAATCCCGAGTCGATCACTGCACAAGAATTGCCGGCTCGCGACTTTCTCGACCTTACGAAATCAGAGCGCGACGAAGGATCAATTCAATTACTCAGGGAGATCTTGACGACGTCGAGGAAGATTGTCGTGGTAGCGGGAGCAGGCATCAGCGTTGCTGCCGGTATACCGGATTTCCGTGGAAGTAAGGGCATGTTTGCTCAAATGAAGGCCAAGGGACGAGGTAAGCAGTCATTACGAAACCGTGTTTGTATGATTAGGAGTCTAACTTTGCAAGCTGGTCAGATGATGTTTGATTCTTCAGTCTACAGGTCACCGCAGACGACAGAGGCCTTTCACGGAATGATTCGTAATCTATATGAGTATTCCCAAAAGACACAGCCCACACCTTTTCACAACCTGCTCGAGTCATTGGCAAAGAGTGACCGTCTCTTGCGTCTCTATACACAAAATGTCGACTGTCTCGATACTCGGCATGAGAATCTGAGAACCATCGTGCCTGTGCCACCGGCTGCACCATGGCCCAAGGTCATCGCCGTGCACGGCAGTCTGGCAAAGATGACCTGTACAAAGTGTCAAATCATCAAGGATTTCAACCCAGAACTCTTTCGCATCTGGGCAGAAGATACCCCGGAGTGTAACGAATGCAAAAAGGCCGAGGAGAGACGTATCGCGGCCGGGCGCCGGCGGCTTGGAGTCGGTTTCATTCGTCCTCGTATGGTTCTCTACGGTGAACCGGGCTATGACGACTTGAACATTGGCAGCTGCATGGCGTCTGATCTGCGCAACAGACCAGATGCGCTCATCGTCGTGGGCACGACTCTGAAGATCCCAGGCACGAGAACCATGGTCAAAGAGATGTCCAAAGCGATCGGCAATCGTGGTCACATCATCTGGCTCAATATGGACGATGCCCCTGCTGGCGAGTTTAGCGACGTATGGGACTTTGTCATCAAGGGTGATTGTCAAGAAGTTGCACGACTCATGGAAGGGATTCCCATCACGCACAAAGACCAATCTTTTTGCGTGGAAGAATCCTTCAATTCTTCACAACAGACTGTGAAAGATGTCGAGCAGAAAGTGCGGATCTCGGAGAAGAGTCCGTTCTGGCACGTTGTGGATACTAGTTCCAATGATCCCAGAAACGGTCTTCTGACACCTGCCTCGACCCTTGCCTCGACATCCGATGACGAAAAGCCACTCTTGGCGGTTGACTATGTGACAAACCTCAGTCATCGTGCCAAAGATAAGCCTGAGAATATGCTCAGAAAGATGCCGAAGACTACCGATCCAGCTACGTTCTACAGACCTCTGAATCATATCAGTCATAACAATGAACTGACACAATCACTCAAGCGAAAGAGAGCCATCAAGGATGTCAAAACTAGCTCCTTGAAATCCACCAAAAAGACAGGGCTGGGCTCAGATGTTGTCAAAATTCCAAAGAAACGCGGCCGAAAGCCAAAAAGTACAGTCATTACATTGAAATTGACGCCCGCAACGTGTAAAGTCCTCGACCATGGCCGAATGCAATCCGTGGATAATCAATCGGTAAGTTCCTCAACAAGCAAAACAGTGCCATCGCAAGAGCCTTCACCAACTTCAATGGCTGAATCCTCCCTCGTATTCACGCCAGCTGCGAGCGATGCGGTCACCAGAGTCGATGATCATTCGACTAAACACGTTACACCCCCACAGCCTTCGGAACCCACAAAAGAACTTCCTATACACACTACAGAGATTGCATCCTTACGCAGCTCGATTGAACCATTGATTACGCCTCCGATTGGTTGCCTAAAACTCGGGCCCAAGGATGAGTCTACAAGTACTGGGCCATACAAGCTGTCGATCGTCGAGTCCTTCGAACAAGAAACTGCGCATACAGTGGAAGACACAAGGGCATACGCACCCTCTCTGAGCTCGACTGAACCATGCTCTGCTCCGCCTAAGGCTGAATCAGGCCTGGATCTGACAGACTCATTAGATCCGTCAGGGAAAGAGGAGGAACGAGCCGCTGAGTCATTGAGGCCAAGCGTCCAACCCCGTGCCAGAAAACGTGATAGATGGATCGGCGTGGAACCTGTCAGACGTAGTAATCGGTTGGTTTCAAGTACATAGTCCACTGCAGGACAAGGGTTTGCATTGAGATTTGGGGTATGGGCGGTCTGAGCGTTTGGCGAATGTTTGATTTCTATATATTGGAGTCTCTAGGTAATGAACAAGTAGACATTCTGGGGCTGAAGAATGGAAATATAGAGTGGGTATGTCCGAGTCATTTTGAAGAGATTGCAAGGAAGACCAGGCTAAGAAGGTTTGGCATGTCCCACGAGTCGTTTCCGATACTTTCGTTTATCCTTTCGATTCATCTTCCTCTGGTCCCTGACGCCTTGTCCACCTTCCCAGAATCCACCACCGCCAGTCGCCCTGGATCGTCTGGTGAGCTCTCGACCACAGTGCGGACAAGGTTTGAGGCTTCCTCCCCGGATCGGGGACTCCTTGGAACACCACCCACAGATTTGCGACTTTGCCAAGTCTTCCATGAGATGACCTGCCAATAAGTCATGACAGACGTCGCAGGCGTAAATCTGAAGACAACAGGGGAATCTGAACCAACGATTTGACTTGCGGTAGTGTTGACACGTGCCTCGATCCGGTAATTCCTGGCCGGGTCTGAATGGGTTCTGTCGCAGTTTTCCTCGTTGTGTGGTTGTGTTGCCTGTGAGCTTGGTGCTGGAGGAATTGGTGTTGAGGAAGGAGGTCGAGGTGAGGTGCACAATCTGATTTGCGTGGCAGGATCGACAGGGTCGAGATTGAGCTTGACCGGCTACAATGCCATTGAATCGAGTCCCTCGCTCCGAACAGGAGAGACAGGTCGGGATGAAGGATGCTGGGCCTAGGGCAATGGCCAGACACCCATCGAGATCGAGATAGCCGATGCGGAGACTTGTGGGATGATGCACCGCTTGACCCCGAAATCTCATCGAGAGAAGGGAGGAGCAGGTCAGGCATCGACTCTCCCTCGATTCTGAGCTCGGGAGAGAGTCGATGGGCAGTCCGGCAGCTTTGCAGCGCAGACATTTCAATGTCAGGCTGATTGAACAAGGTTCCAGCAGTGCAATATTTGTCAGATTCATGGTCGAGTTGATTGCCACTCCCTTTTCTTGGGTAGTGAGCTGTGTGGTGGTTTGTGAAGCAGGATCAGCAGACGTCGTCCTCTCTGATACCTCGTTCTCTTGGAGAGATAGGTCTTGGAGATCATCTTCCAGCTCACTGTCATAATCATAGTCATCGCCAGAGGAATAGCCCTCTTCGACTTGAGCATTTGGATCGGCAGGGACGGAGTATGTGTGTCCGGCCACCGGCTTGAACCGGTACTCCTCTTGTCTGTATGCATTTTCTTGTTCTTTGTCAGATTTCGATGTTTTGTCGGTTTTGTCTAGTGAGTCATTCAGTGCAGGACTATTAGATGATGTTCTCAGCTTATCCGCATTTGCTGCGATCCAGTTGATTGTTCGGGACAAGCCTCGACTATTGATTCGTAGTTCTTCATTGGCTTTTGTCTCGATGGTATCATCGCCATGTAGAACAATCAGCCAAGCAGACTCTAGTGGAAAGAGACTCGGAACTTGAAGTCGAATAAGTAGATTTTCATTCACTTGGAGATCGAAAGCATCTTCATCCAATCTAGAGGGATGAATCATGCGCAATTTAGACAGTTCCACATTGCGAGCAATCTTTGCATCTGATAATTGCTGTGACGTATATGTCAATGGGGGTTGGTAAGTCAAGGTCTCTACCTTTACAGGTTCAGCTAATGCTGCTGTGACTGAAGTTGCCGGAGGCTTGGTCTTCGAATTAATCTTCACAATCTTGATTGTTTCCGACTTTTTCATTGCCAGAATCCTCTCCAAGTTCCGATCTAACCAGGTCAACATGCCGAGCAGTCCTCGGCCGGCGATACCATAGCCAATTCGCTCAGCAGCAAATTCACGCTCTATGTTTCGAGCATAACCGACTTCGAGTCCAGAGACAATTCTCATGGTCGTAGCCTGATCGGGATAGCCAGTCGGAACCACGAGCTCCAGGCTGAGCTCCGGAAGATCGAATGGGAAATCAGGATCCGAAGGAGTGAACGGGACTGTATAAGCAAGTCGATCAGCCTGTATCTTGATAGTATCCCTATAACGGCGCTCCAATTGGCTGATCTCTCGCTCGCGTATGCCTCTATCACTTTTCGTCTCTGGCCTGGCTATGACCTCCTTGCTTGTCACATTACTGCCTCGGGTGACCTGCTGCAGTCGTTCTGCAGAGGGCACGGTAATCTCTCGCCCCAAGTTGCCAGGATCGTAGTTGTCTTTTCGCTTCCTCCCCTTGTTGGCCTTCTTCGGTTGCAAGGTCGGCAATTCCTCCTCCTGTGTAATGTCCTGGCCTAGCACGGATTCTACGATCTCGTAATTGACTGCTTTACTGCTCGTAGCCACAGTCGTATGAGATTTACTGTCTTGTGAATCGGTCTTGTCCTTCTTCGGCCTCTTCTGGCCTCTCTGTCGCTTTTTGGGCTGTTCCTTCTTCGACTTCTTACCAGGACAATCAACGACCGCAGTACCCGTTATCGTCGTAGTGCTGGGTCCGTCTGCATGACTGACCATACGTCTGTCGCGTTTTCAGGTGTCGGACTGCGACTTGTCTCAGCACAGACCGTGAATATCACAAAGGAAGCTGACATGTCGAGATGAATCTTGTTTGTCATTGCACGACCAGAGTTGACGAACGTGGCTTTCATGCGCCACATCAGTCGAAAATACATTTTGTCCTTCAACTTTCACGAACGACTTCAAAGGACATCCATCCTCAGATCACCCCATATCGTTGTAGTAAGTCGCAGAGTGGATCGGATTACATCTAATATGGCACGTACTGGCAAAAAATCTACAAAGACGAAACCGAGCTTGCTCAAGAAACAAATCACGCAAAATAGGCGTATACAGAAAAAATCGAATGCTAAAGACCGTGGCCTCAAAGATGCTCTTGACAAAGAACTCACTAGTGAAGACATAGTGCTGAAGAAAGGAAGTAAGCAGTCGGAGGAGAAAAAGGCGCAGAAGAAGGACGAAGAAACTCTGTTGGCAAGCTTCGACCAATTAAGGGGATTGTAATCTTGCTTAGAATCTAAAAGCAAACATGGCCAATATCTGCTACTCAGTCTTGGAAAGCTACTGACAAGGCGGATCTAGCATGTATTTTCATCTCGATCGGGCATGTCATGCTTCATTTGCGGGTGCTTGGAGTCGATATTGCCTTGCACTCCGATAGCTTGTACTATGACAACAAATGCACTACCCGAAAATTTGGCAATTGGTCTATCGACCAAGACAGGTAGATCGTTCGCAAAGAATCATCGAATCTCGGACAAACAGATGCAGAGTATGCGAATGTACATGTGTCATATGCGCAAACTTGTCCAGCAATCACGAATGCCATTTTCCACGGACTCTAGTCTGAAGCATTCACGAAAGGATGTCGGCTTGAGTTGCAGAGGTGCACTTGATCACTTGTATACAACATCAATCTTACGCAGTCTCGGTATGTGTATCATACATCCAATAATTATGCTTCTCCACATTTGCGCGCATGGCCCATTGCTTTCCAGCTTGCGAGATTTGTACTCATAGTGCAATACTTTCTGATCTATGGTGTCCAGCTCGCAAAACTTATATCATGGACAGAACTTTTCTCTTTTGAAGGACGCGATGCCATCCAACATACGGATTATATCCATCACGCTATTTCATTCATGGTGGCGCTTCTCTTGGCTTCGTGTGAGTCAAACGCCAAATTTTTGAACAAAGGATCGGTCCCATGTCTTGAGCACTTGGGTGAGCTTGTGCTTTGACAATATCAAGCCCTAAAGCGGCCTGTGCTCTCATCGTCTCTTCTTCTAATACAGTATATCTTAGCATGCAACTGCAACAGGCAACAACGAAGAACTACTGGCAGGTAATACTCACTAATGGGGTTGGAAGCACCCACGATAGATGTCGAGACTATCAATATCTACAACGCAGCAGAAGGCAATACAGCAACAATCGGCCAAATTCAACGTCTCCGCAGCAGTACCATCTCAAAGACAGACCAACGTGCTTATGGTGCGACAAGTAGAGAGGATACGAAATTGACTGAGCTGGGCTATAAGCCTGAACTGATCCGTTCAATGTCGAAGATATCAATGCTTGGTCTGGCCTTCTCCGTCCTTTCATGTTGGGGTGAACTCGGATCGTCTCTCACCTCGGGACTAACGGCTGGCGGCCCAAGTGTTCTGATCTGGGGATGGCTTGGAGTTTCCATCTTTTCTCTCGCTGTAGTTCTGTCCCTCGCCGAAATTTGTTCTGCTTATCCTTGCAATTCTGGTCAATACTATTGGGTGGCCGTGCTCGTCAGCAAGCGTTGGAGCAGACCGCTCAGCTACATCTGTGCAACGGCTCAATTGGCTGGTCTCATTGGGATCGGTGCCGCAGCTGCGGCGAATGTTGCCGAAAGTACGTACGGTATGGCCAATCTGCTCAACCCGAATTTCGTCGATGCGCCGTACAAGACTGTGCTCGAGTGCTGGGCAATCATGATACTCTGCTGTCTCTTCAATATATATGGCCGTCGAATCTTCAATGCTTTAGGATGGGTGGCACTTGTATGGGGTCTGGTAGGTCTGCTTGTCACTGTCGTGACGATACTCAGTATGGCCAATACCTTTGAATCCTGGGAATTTGTCTTCCAGAGCTACGTAAATCAGACCGGTCTGTCGGATCGATACAAGGCTGTGGTTGTATGCCTAGGCATCACCAATCTAAGCTATGTCATGTGCTGCTATGATGCTCCGGCGCACATGGCTGAGGAGATGAATAATGCGCAAGAAGACGCGCCAAAGGCTATGGTTTACAGTGTATATCTTGGATTTCTCACCGGTTTTGTCTACTTGCTAGCAATCATGTTCAGTATCACCGACCTGGACACTGTTCTCGAGTCTGACAACCCGATATTTCCCATATATTATCAGGCTACCAATTCGTATGCTGCTTCTTGTATCCTCGGCTTCATTCTACTCGCTACACAAATCTTTGCAGAGATCAGCTTCATTGCGGAGACCAGCCGTTCGGTCATGGCTTTCGGACGTGACCGAGGACTGCCATATTCGTCGTGGTTTGCGAATGTCAGTGAAGTACACAAGGTGCCTGTCAATGCCATCCTCTCTACTGGAGTCTGTCAGGCGGTCGTCCTGGCCATCTATTTTGTCTCCTCGACGGCATTCTTGACAATCTTGGCAATCGGCACTGTAGGTCTCTACTTTTCATACGCAATGGCAATTGCCGCCGTCATCTATGCTCGGCTCACGAATGCCTTCATACCGGGACCGTATGGCTTGTCGACCGTGGTCGGTTACCTCTGCAACATTGTAGGTCTGGCATTTCTCGTGTTTGAGATCTTCTGGTTCTTTGTCCCGACACGTTTCCCGGTGACGGGGAGCAACATGAATTACATGGCAGTTGCGGCAAGCACGGTAGCAGGACTCGGTGGAGCCATATGGTTTGGTTGTGCTCGGAGACAGTACACCGTAGACGGCAATCTGGTGGAAGAGACAATCCAAGGTCACACAGGAATCAGGCACAAGACTGATAGACGAGCAATCTTTGCATAAGTTGTTCCAGCAGATGGTGGGATTCTCTTTGGCATTCGGGACAAATCCAGGATCCTTGAAAGCCAGAAAAGCCACTGATTTTGAGCCACCATCTGCATCTTTTGGCAGCATTGGCTCAGGCGAAGGGAATGTAGCACAGCCTTGCCGCACTTTGCCCATAATTGAGATATATACATCATGACCGCCCGACCTTTGATTTTCAACTCGTCACCCTTCGTAATTCTGCTCTACCTCCCTCACAAGCTCAAACGTTGTGCGATTATTGTGTGAGGGTATCTCTGGACATTGGGCGAGATGGCTAGTATAGATTCAAGCCGTTTGCTGGAACATCTGCTGAGCAAACGCGCGGGCAGAGTCCGTAACTATTATGGCTACTCGCCCTCTCTGGCAGCTGCGATCGTCTCGTGTCTCGTCTTCATCACCATTGCGGTTCTCCTGACGATTCAGATTCGTCGCGCAAGGGTCAAGTATCCCATCATCATCGCCATCGGGGCCTACTGCGAGTTTCTCGGGTATGTCTTTCGAGCGCTCGGGGGCACGGGGGGACGTCAATCGAGTTTTGCCCTCTACTTGCTCATGCAACTCTTCATCATTCTCTCCCCCCTGGCGTTCATGGCCGGGCTGTATATGATCTATGGCAGGCTCGTCCGGAGAATGGACAGCACGGGCGAAGAGAAGACCAATTTTTCCCCTCTGCCGGCCCGATGGTATGCGCGAACCTTTGTCGGGTGTGACATCCTGTCCTTCCTCATTCAGGGCGGTGGATCGGGCCTCTTGGTCTCGGACGATCCGGCCACCTCACGAACGGGATCACGAATCTTGCTCGGCGGTCTCGCTTTCGGATTGCTCTCGTTTGCCCTGTTTGTCGGTCTGACACTGTGGATGAGCTACACAGTCTCCAAATGTGCCAAGAAGGGAACGCTTCGCACACTCCACCTGACGGACAATTGGCGGTTGATCATGGTACCCGTCCTCGTGTCGAGCGTGTGCATCTTGGTCAGAACGGTCTTTCGACTCATTGAATTTCAGGAGGGCTACGATGGACACATCTACAACACAGAATGGTATCTTTACGTCTTTGACACAATCTTCATGGCTATAGCTGCTGGAATCTGGGTACCTTTCTTCCCTGCCAAGTTTGGTCTCGATCAGTCCCTGAGTGGTGCACCGGATCTCAATCCGCTCAATCGTCTTGACTCCAAAGGTGCCATCATAGAAGACATCCAACCGACGGTCTGAGGAGACGGCTGTCTTCAATGGTAAAGCATTCTTAATAATGCATTCACAGATGCATGACAAAGGCGTCCGCCAAGCTGTCGAGCATCGAGGCAAGGTCGGGCAATTTCGTGTGGCATAAGAGCCTTCATCCCTGGGAAAAGAAGAGTCAGTAATCTTAAGGTTGGCATTGCTTGATTGGTCACCGCTATGGCTTATTCTTTTTGCCGAAGTTCGCCCGACCGTGTCGAATTTCCTGATTCGGACTCATGATTACGAAGAGGATGAATCTACACGGGCGTGCAAGGAAGGACAGAAGGGTCGACTTTCGTTGACTGAACTTGACGTCCATCGACTGAGACAATGACGTTAGCTAGTCATGATAAATTTGATGATCGATAATAATATTATTGGAATTGTAGATGAGGATCCAGCGAAAATAGCTAGATGGGGTTCTCTGCAGAGCAACTTGAAAAAGAATAGAATGAATTGCCGACGCACGACCCGCTATCGCAACACGCTATGCCAGAGTAATACATGGATCATTCCCGGAACCGCTCTCGCACTTCTGTCATCAGGAAGAAGTCTTGAAGGCTAACAAAGGAGCAAGATCTCTCAATTCACAACTGGATCGGAAGAGATCACACTCCAAAAGCTCCGCTGCGCTACTCCTGGCATTCACCTGGACACACAGGCAGACAGCTAAAAAAGCCTTGAGATCCTTACTGAGCTTCTCAGGTTCCTTCAACTTTGGTGTACCATGTGTTGCAATCAGGTATAGTGCTTTCAGTGGCTCCTCGTCGAGATAAGGAGGTTCATTTTCAATCATCTCTATCGCCATGATACCGAGACTCCAGACGTCGACCTTTTCTCCATACTGCTTCTGCTTCACAACTTCTGGAGCCATCCAATACGGGGTGCCAACCATGGTGGCTCGCTTGCTCTTTGCCTCTGTTAATTTGGCACAGAACCCGAAATCAGTGATCTTGACATTGCCGCGTGCATCAAGGAGGACATTATCGGATTTGATGTCCCTGTGAATGATACTTTGAGCATGCAGATGAGCTAATCCTTGACAAGTCTCTCGACAGATGAGAGCTATCTGTGGTTCTGTGAGACGATTATTATCGATGATATCGGTCAGAGCGCCTCCTTCCATGTATTCCATGATGACCCAAAGCTCGCCAGGGCCCCGAAGGAAGGAGTCCAAGAAATTTACAATGTTGGGGTGAGAGGACTCCTTCATGACCAGAATCTCATTCACAATGAGTTCTTTGCGTGGTTGGTGTGCCAAGTCCATCTGCTTGATTGCGACCTTGGTGTTGTTGTTTGTTATGATTGACTTTGCGACGTACACGGAGCCGCTGGCACCTTGACCGACCTTTTTGATCTTCTGATAGAGCATGTTGGGGTCCCCTGAGGAGACGACCGTCCTCAATTTCTCCATGATCTGGCTCTCTGACATTGCACTGATCCTCTTTTCCTCTCCTTTTGTGAGCTTCTGGACCACGGGAGAGAGCTTCTCCTTGCCTGCAAGTGCCGGTTTCTCTACCTTTCGTGGTTCTGCAAGTCCAAGAGGCGGGGATTTCTTGACAGCCAGTGGTTGGGTGGCCGAGCCAAGAATTGGAGCTTGAACGTTCGTGTGCGCAATAGGTGGGCTAGGAGCCTTTCTCGCAGCCATAGGAAGCTGCGGTACCGGGTGTGCGGGCTGTGATGTCGATGGCCCGTATGACGGTGCCGTCCTCATGGCGGCTCCAGCTGCCGCCCTAGCATCAACAGCCGCGGGTGGGACTCTACCTTTTGGAGGAGATGTATGAAGGGAAGGTGCAGTGACGGGCAGCCGAGGAGGAGCAGGCGCAGGTCTAGATGCGAGGATGGGCATGTTCTGGGAGTTGTAATACGGTTGCTTAGGAGCCAAACGTGAGTTGTCTTGTTGCGGCGTTCTTTGACTGAGTACATTTCCATGCAATTTATCTCGGTTGCTCCCGCTAGAGAGTGTACTGGCGGACTGTGCTTGTCCATGGTTTTGTTTATAGGCTGCCTCAGATTCCTCCTTTTTGCGAATGTCGGTATAGAATCCGAGCACCTCGATGACAGCCTGTGGATTTTTGGCATAATCTTCCCTCGTGATAGCAGAGGTCTTCAACAGTTTGGACCATTCGTCCGGTAGACCGGTAAATCCGCCCGAGACCGGATCAAAGCCAACGTGGACTTTGTGTGTGAAGTTTGTCGGGTTGGAAACGCCCATGAGAGGACAACGATTATAAATGTCGTCCTAAACGCCGTCAGCGAATTGTACAGAGAGTGAGAGTACAGTGCACACTACCATCCAGGCATAGAGCTCACTGTCGCTCTTCATGGAGAAGAAGTAGGAACGACTCGTGTTACTGTTGCCTACTTCTCGAACGACTTCGAAGCAGAACCCTTTCGATTCCAGGCGTTGGACATTCGACACCTCCCGCAACGGAATTTGAGATGACAGGGAGCCGGATGTCTCATTGCGCATCATGTTGAGAGTCCCTTCTTTCAATACGAGATACTTCTTCGTCCTGAGATATCGTCAGCCTGAGTTGGTGACGTAAAAGGACATATTCGCGCGTCGAGCACATCAAAGTCCTCTAAGCCACATACCATATCCAAGATTTGATACCATCCTCCTTTACACTGGCCCACCCTTGCCTAACGATGGAGTTAAGTCCACCATAACCCTGACTACTAGGATTACTTGTCGGCAAGGAGATTGAGAGCTTTGAGATTGTCGAAGGCGGCGCAGGAGCCCTTCGAGTATCTGTGAACTGCATCTGCGACATTCCCTTCGCGTTGTCAGAGCGTGACAAGACGCGTCAAGTGGGTCGAAGATGAGTCTCTATGCACTAGCACAATAGTAGAGAGACACTGATGAGTGAAAGGTTCCCTTGCCAGGATGAACGAACCAACTATGAGCCCAGATGTTTCACTTTACTTGAAGCACAACAAGCAGCACAAGCAGGACAAAGGGGAAAGCATGAGCGAGCTGGCGGCGCTCGGGTGGCTTGAATCAGACGCAACTCCCTGCAGACGCTGCCTTCGCTGCCTTCAGTCCAATCAAATCAAATCTGATCAAATCTCGAGCACTCACAACTCACCTCTCCCGTGTCTCTTCCACGTGCGTACTAGACGGGATCAGATGAATGGGAAATGAAGAGACAAAGAAAATCTAGCCAGACTCACGTGTGGATGGAGAATCGATTCTTCGAGTGGAGAGTCGGTGGGGAAGTGCACAACTCGAAGAACTTCATGGGAGGCGTAAGCCGGGGTGTGGAAGGTTTCCTTATGGTGGTCACTTCAGCTTCTTGTGCCGATCCTGCCCCGGACAGAGTGAAGCTGTGGGAAAGTATATATGCTGGGCAATGGCTCATTGAGCTTAGCTAGTCTGCATAACTCATCTGCCCAACCGATTCTTTAGTCTATAACCATTCATCCACAATGATTTGGAGCACTTGTGCATATCTACTGCTCGCAGCCTGTAAAGGAGCTCAGGCCATAGCACTGCCCAGCTCAGATGCCCTGCAGGTCAGCATTGCCAGAGCCGACATTGGAGGCATCGACACTGCCGTAAAGGGTCTGAATGCAAGTGTGACAGAGTACAATGGTGGCTTCATCCAGGCACTACCTCTGCTCGCAGGAGTGACCGATATTCATCTCGTCAATCGAAAAGCTTACGCGGACTCACTTGTGGCTCAGCCTGTCGGTGCCGAGGGGTCAGGCGAGATTGTCGTCTTCATTGAAAATTCTGTGGGCGTGAGCATTCCTTCGACCGTACAAAACACAATCTCGAAGAGCACTCTCCTTGTCGATGCTGGGCTAGCTTCTGTCTTGGTAGAATCGCTGAAACTGCTCAAAAACGACCACGACACGTACTCTGCATCCTTGAGCAAGGCTGTGGACCCGAGTTGGGCAGCACGAGCCGCTGCAGTCGTGACACTTATCGATGTCGCCATTCAAACTGGGATTGATCATTTCTCGCAATCCTGATTAGCGAACAATTTTATCACTTCACCCTGTGCCTGCGGTCCCCGTGTACTGGAATGGAAGTTGCATCTCCCGCAGCTATTGGTGATGTCTCTTCTTCAATGCTGCATTCGCCAGTATCCGTGATGTCTACTCACATTCTCCATGCTGACACAGTGTGGAGTCCGATCCTCTACCCCACCAAATGGCCACATGGGAAGGAAGCACATTTCTCCTTCCGGACACTTCCCACATCTCAGCCAGTCGCTCCACCTAAGGTACGACTTCAGACGTACGACTAGCTCGCGTCTCGCAGTCCAGGGTATGTCAGGGCTTGCTAATTGGTATAGAGATTTGCAGACATTGGTCATAACAGTCTCAAAAGCAGTGAAGATCTGCTGATCCTTGTCCGTGTTGACAACTACTGGCAGAAACTCGTATGTGCAGTGTTCGATTGCGGCTACATGCCGTGACGCTCCGTCAAGCCTGTAGTCTATGAAATTGACAAGCACGTTTTCCAGGACCGCATCGAAAGTCGTGTCGCTGCGCGTTTCAGGTGCGGAATAGTGGTCTAAGGATTGCAATTTAGTAGCATACCGCTGAACGGTCCAGTCAGCTCGACGCTGCCAATCGATATTGTCCACGGGGAGATGGCCATCTAGATTCGCAAAGGTCTTCTCTACGTCATGTCTGAGAAGGTCGATTTCGGAGGGACTCAATTGATTGAGCCTTGGTAGTCCTGAGCTCATGTTGAGAGCATGCCTGTACGATCTTCCATACGCGGTAACGAGATTGGAATAGTCGATGTCCACTCTTGCTCCTCCAATGCCGTCGTAGTTTCGCTCAGCAGATTTCAGCCACTGCCAATGTTGCATCTCGCGACCGCTCTCTGAGGGAACAGATTTCCGTACACTTCGAATGAGCTCATTCGCACCACTTGAGCCGTTGCAGAAGATCACCTCAAAGTCCACCTCCATACGAACAAATCCATCGAGACCGAGTCCAGCTCGATTTTGCCAAGCACATAACGCTAGAGCTCTCTCGTGTTCTCTCTGAGGGCCAGTATCCTCCAACTTCCAGTCAATCATGAGGTGTTGGAGGTCCAAAGTTCCCAAGGAGGATTTGGCTGCACTCATGCCGTCGATGTACATGAGCTTCCATGCCCGTGTAGAGCGGAACGTATGGATGAATCCGCCATGACGCGTATCAATATTGGAAGGAATGCTCTGCGCCGCTCCGACTCCGATAGCCCCGGCACCAGATCTGGAGCTATCGGACTTGGCCCTCTTATGAAGAATGTTGTGATTTGCTGTCTGCACAGATGCTGCTAAGATGCCACTATCATGGCGATCGACTTGGCTATCGATATCCTTTGGCAATTCCGACTTTTGGTCGATTGGGGTAGTCTCGTGTAGACTTTCGTCTTCGATAGGAGGTCGCCTATCCTGTCGAGGTGGTCCACGTCTCCGAGTTGTTGCAAAACTGTTGGCTTGTTCCATTTCGAAAGCGAGCCATTGTAGCCCTGTAGGAGCCTGTAGGTTGTTGTTGCCATGATAGAACAACGAGCCTGCAGGTATCGAGACTGGAAATAAAGTCAAGCCATTGTGATTCAATGAAGAACCCCATTGTCGCATGGAACCGTGTATAGCATTGAAGAGGGATGCCGAGTCATCATACTCGAGAGTCACAGTGGGGCGTGCAACCATATCATCATCTCTAACTGCTAGACGACCCTGATATCTTGGTAATGTCGTGTGGGATCTATAGACGAACACAAGATTGGGTGGGGTTGCGAATGGATGCAGGAAGAGCAAGATGGAGCAGAAGATCGTCCCAGCAATTAGTCCTTGCAGAACTCGAGCGTGGCCACGCATATCGAGCGACTTAGAGCGTGGTGTAATGAGAATGGTAGTATAGCATCATGCCCCTTTGTGGGCGAGCACAATGGGATAACACGAGAATATTCAAGGCTCAAAAGACATTCATCGGCCGAGGAAGTGATGCCGGGAGTGATGCAGCTCATTTGCACAATCCACAGATGTTGCCATCCGGGTCAAAGTCGGTTGAACTGCGGTGATATCTGGGTGCCAAGATGCGTAGTCATGGGCAAAATTTCTCCATCTGTTCACCGGAGACCCACGTGGCATCCGCTCGGCACAAGGTCGAGGATTGGCGCTTCTCAGCTGGGTAATTTATCCCCTTGGTACAACCACTCAGGGGATCTGATCTATCGCCGAGGTGATCTCGGAAGCTGCAATTACTCATCCGCTCCAATTGTGAAGGATCCTGCCATCCGTCTTCCGCCATCCGTCTCTAGTGAAGGACCTTGACATGGTATGGCGCAGATGGTATGGCGAAGATGCGAAACATGATTCGCCATACCATCGATTCATCAATCGGATAGTTGGCACATACAGGGACCATTGCCATCGACCCGAGCGGTTTCTGCTGAGATGTGTCCTAGTTTGAATCAAGAGCAGATCTGATAACGTTTACACCTCGAAATTGCAAATTTGGAGTGCTCGACACAAGTCTTGATAATTAGAATGTGCCATGACTCGTCTGATGCTATCCTGTTTGATTGAAATTACCTTGTGCATGAAGACAAAGAAGGTCGAATCAGATCCCGGACGATGGCCACAGTCTAGATCTGCCGAAGAAAGAGAAAGCGACAGAAACGATAGTCTACAGGCATCTATGATGTCCTACTTTCACACGGTCCAAACAGATTGGAGACAAAAGCTGACCACAGAACACGTTCCGATTGACATGGTACCCCTCGTATATCTCATGTTAGAGGCAATCTTGAAGGAAAAGGTTATTACTTATTAGTCGAAACATTTGAAGATATAAGTTTGTCCTCTGAACTCGCCAGTATGAAGGAACACGTGGCGCCTGCTCATCGACAAACTCTCCAGCTCTTAGTGATCTCGATACTCAGTTTGTGCAGTCTTCTCATATGCCAGGGTCATCACTGACAGACTGCTTGCTGTACAAGGGCGATGTGGTGTTGCAGTCATTGGCATGCAAAGTGACCCCACCGATCGCCGTTAGCTGGATAATGCTGATACTGATCATTCGACAGCGAACAATTACAAGATTTGAGAGGTGTCGATGTCCGTTTTACAACTGTACATGATACCAGAATTCAGAAATACCCTGACCATGTCAAGGGTCAGAGACGCCGCGCATGACACCCCTCACGATCGATTTGGGTGGAGAACATGTTGTACTCCGTCGCCGAGTGCCTCGTTGATGATGCCCCAGGTGTGCTCACGGACTTTCTGGCGAATATCGGCTGGTGTAACATCTTTCTCAATCTCAAGTCCGTGTTCATCGATGTACCAGTAACTCTTCTCGCCTGCTTTGGTCTTTTGTGCACACGCAACGCTACCCGTGAGAATGATCTCTCCGGCCTTCTCAGGACTGATGGTCCGACGCATAATCTGCTCCGTGGTCCAAAAGATTGCCTTCAGAAACAAGTTCTTGACAAGATCAGTCTTGACGAATCCTGGGTAATCGTGAATGAATGTTTTGCGAGGTCCATTTTGATCTTGTGATGCACCGAAGTCCTGAATTTGGATGTCACTCATAGCAAAGTTCTGCATGATTGACTGCTTGATTCCTGTACGACGCATGTCCATATCGTTCAGATCGATCGACTTGCCGGACGGATCACCGGCCTTAGCATTGAGTACGTTGATGACGATACATGTGGCACTGAGCATCTCCAATGCGATCATCTTCTTGATGCAATACATTCGACCATAATAGTTGAGTGCGATGAGTTCATTGATGCCCTCGATGGTATCTTTCCTCACGATGACCAAGATTCCCTGACACAGCGCGAGCACGTCGATGAGTTTCCCGTCGAGTTCTTGTTTCATCTCGACGCAAAACTTTTCGATATTCTTCATCAATGACGCATCCAATCGCTTGAACTTGATCTTCCCCTTTTTTTCATTGACCTTGTCTGCGGCATCGCTAACTTCTTTTGCGGCGTGCTCTCTGCGTCCGGCGATGTACACGACCGATTCAGCATCTGCGTGTTGTGATATGGCGATTGCAATGCCAGATCCGATCCCAGATGTTCCGCCAAGGACAACGGCAGTGACGGGAGAGGGGAGCAAAGCGAGTGAGTCTTTGAAGGAGGTCGTCATCTACCGCAAAACAGTGAAAGCAGCTTCGAACTTGTGTCGGCGGAAGCAGGTTTTTATGTACGCTGTTGGGAGTGCGACGACACAGCGCGGCGTCGCGGCTCGCACATCGTCCGTCCCACTTCACCCACCGAAGTGGGATTGGTGCTCCACACGACGAGGCCAGTATGTCCTTTTATCTAATCTGACAGTCCCGCTGCTCCTGTCCGCAAACTTCCTCTATCGGCTTTGAGATCATGACTGCATATTGAGACTATTTCCCGATATTACCAACTCAGAGCTGTTCAGACATCAATTTGAGGAGGGACCATGGACAGCGTACGGACAACTTCACGGGCAGGGCAAACTCCCCCTGTGAGGGTAAATCAAGTTTTGGCGCCATTCGATTCCCACCGTGCTGGTGGCGTTTCCCGCTTCACTGATAAGCATATCAAATCGATCCCCGACAGCGGGGAACTTGTTCACTCACCTTCACTACGGTCTTAAGTCAGCATCTATACCACAGGAGTTACATCATCCAAGATGCAGGGCTCCTAGACGATCGGATCTATGCAAAATCAGAGCTACTCATCCGCCCTGATTGGCTAGGGCTATCCCTGTATACATGCTTGAGGTCTGGCAATTTCTAGCATGTTCGTTCCCAAAACACACCTCTCGCGCAGACAACTTTGGAGTCTTTAATAGCCAGAGGCGAAGAGTGGGCGCTCCAAAAGACAGTATGACTGAGTGCGCCACGGAATGGCATGTTGAAGCCATGGCAGCCTAAACGGGGAGCTGTACCATGGCCACCCCGAGGGCAAGCCGGCACCGCCAGTGAGGTCTTCCTATGCGCCAATAAATTCAGTCGCCTTGGACACTCGTCAGAGAAGACAAAACAAGGCTGGCAAATGTGTTTGACTATAAGGAAACAGATCGTTCTGCTCGACACTGCTCTGGGAAGAAGGCAAAGTACCAGAGTTTGTGATTGAGTTGTCATACTCAACCACCAAGATAGAGAGCGATCAAGAAGAGAAGCCCTAGATAACTGTGGAACAGTCAAACTAACAAGAAACGAACAGAGATCGAATGATGCATGTATATCAGGATCTTCGATGGAAACTATCTGTGAGACACAAGAACATCTCAAGCAAGAGATCAAGCTTGCCGAGGATAAATATAAGGACTAACGCTACCACGAAGTAGAGTCAATTGGGCCGTTTCGCAAAGGCGAAGTTAGAAAGACCTCGTGGCTGGGACACTCTCTGCCCTTGAGCGAGGGCAACATGTACAACCCAGACCTTGCATCTTTCCTGGTCGCAATCATCCGCTGAGAACTTTCGCATGGTCACCTCTCCGAGGAAACTGCATCCCTAATTTCCGAGTTGTGCTCTAGGCCACAGAGGTAATTACCGATGTTCTGGTTCTCGATCACTGACTGACATTCTGCTGCAAGGTCGACAATTAGTCGTCGTTATAAACCAGTAGTCGTTCTCCCAAGAATGGGTGTAATTGCTTCGCGTCCTTTTTGTACCTGACTAGCCCATGTCTTGTTGCTGGCCTCGCTGCCTGTCGACTCAAACACCCTGGCAACTTTGCTGATTCCGGACAGGAGGTGCAAACATTCAGACAGGGTCATTAGATCAATCAGATTGTCAGTCGTCCTCACCCGAATCATCTTGAGAAGGTGAGCGATGTCACTTGAAGCGATGGCCCTTGAGCTGAACAGGCAGCACCTCAGTATTTGCCCACGACACCCCCACCTTGTAACAAGTTACTGAAGCGTGACACTTCCCCGCGAAGATGTCCACGGGCCTGCTTTCAAAACTTTATGATGTTCATGTATTATTTTGTAGATATCCAGAGTTCTCGATGGAGCTAACCATCACACGGCTTACTTGATCACGATAGAGCTTTGCACAGGCTTCCATCTTGGACGAGACTACGTCCCAAGCAGTGGAAAACGGTCTGGACTAATACTGTGGCTCTTCAGTCACAGCTCATTCCTCGGTATCAGCCAAGGTCTATCATAAGAATCTCGTGTTTGTTCAATACTCCCCCACTATGTAGGACGTGTTTACAACGTTTACAGTCAGAGGGCAGAGTGACACGTGGACAGAGGGCATACATAAGTTCCTCTCTGCATACGCTTAGATTCTGGCCGGCCGCCAGGAGGTATTCTGCCCAGTGCATAGCAGTGAGCGTTCGTGCAGCTAAGAATCTGTCATTCTCTTTTGGTACCAATCTTTGGAAAAGCCATGAGCTAAGAATGTCGTCAATCGACGCAGTACGAGACCGTGTCTTTCGTGTACTGCTCGAACTCAATCTACTACTATGTTTCGAGCACAAGCTTTGTTGTTCAGTAAACCAATACCAAAGGCATCTTTTACTTGCGCATCACGTCAAAGGCGCGGCGAAACGAGCTATCTGCGAATGGGTTAGCCAGCATAATCTGTCTTCTGAACACTTCGTACCCGAAAACTACGGCCCCCCAATCGATGGTCTTCAGATTGTTTGTTTGTTTGTTTGTTTTATTAACTAAGAGCTGGCCTGGTGGGGCTATGGCACTATGACTTGCAACTATACTATGTCTCCGAGGTGGTGGCCTGCAGAGCATATTTTACTAGATAAGATACTTCTTCGTGCTTGTATGAACTTCAAACGGCCGACAGAGCTGCGAAGCTTTGACATTGGTTATGCAGTTCTACCTCTAGAACGCATATTGAAGATAGGGAAATACTTCAAGGTGGCGGATCTGAGTAATCCGACATCCTGTTGTATATTGGCTGGCTCTTCCGTGGCTCGAATTCGAGTCACAGAACCAGGAATGCTGATGGGCTGGCTGCTAGAAGTAGCAGGACCGGTCGATTGTGATGGATTTCTGAGCTTCCACCTTTTTATGCGTTCGAAAAAGTACTTGCTGTTGCAAGTCTTGGTTTCCGTGAGGTAATTGGCTAGAATAAGGTATCCGTGCTTTGCTTTGAGGATGTCGATCAGAGAGGCTCCCTTCTTAACTGGCTTAAGAAGGTCCTTCCGCTGTG